>JASTWQ010000833.1:0-66419 GCA_035220615.1 Leptothorax acervorum
ATGTCTGTGTTAATCACCGCACCAGTCCGTATACGGTTTTCGAACGCGGCATCGATCTCTCGCCAAACGAGTCTTTCCGCGTTATTGCCACCGCCGCCACTACTGGTGCCCGCGACCACCAAATCACCACCGCTGTGTATAAAACGTCTGTCTAATTGAATTCTCGCACCCTCGAGTAGTCTGACATTCGACACCAATAAATGTCTATATCCAGGCCAGAGCCGCGGACGCTTGGCGCGACTATGCTCTTCGAGCTGTTCGATGGTTTCCTCGCATCGCTGTGCCCACGTGAAATACTCGCTCAAGGTAGCGACTTGGCGCGACTGCTCCAACAGTTCGCGCGCAATTTTATTGAGGTTTTCTATGTTTTTTGAGTTTTATAGTAATGTTTTTTTACATCACGTCACAAATTTCTACGGAGCACTTGCACGTGACTCTCTCACACGATACACAAAACCGTTGGCATCCTTGAACGTAATAGTGCATACTCATAAAATTATTAAGATTGAAGTGGGGGGCATCTTTGTAAGTACGTCGCCAAAGAGCATCATCAATAGCATTGATATCGTCACAATCATCAATTGCGTTATCATCAACAGCGTTTTCAAGATAAATCGTTGGATAATTCCAATTGCATCTATATACCGAAGCCTCCAAGTTGTTTATCACCGCCAATTCGACGTACTTCCCAATACCTGTACAAATCTGAATGTACAGAGTGTCAAAGTCATACCCCTCGATCTTTTCAATAATTTCCATCGCGCAACGGTTATAGTATGCTTTATCGCGCACTTTAAAATAATATGGAATATAACGAACTGTCCATCTACTGCATCTTAACATTCTTAGGTCTTCTTCTTCCTCTTCTTCCTCTTCTTCCTCTATCATGTTCGATCTATGTTTCCACAAGTGTCTGTACGCTTTACGTCTCAGGTGATAAGGCCAGTCATATAGATGCTCAGTGTTGTTGATAACAACTCCTTGTCTGACTACGCGTTCACTGGTTCCGCGTATACCGAGTTCACGATCGCGAAGAAACTGCACTGGTGATATTCGTTGCACACACGTTTCTCCTCGCTCTTTATTGTCCTTCAAAGCATCGACGATATCTTGTCTACAAGGATGAGCATACTTGACAGAATCATTAAAGTATTCGTAAGAGCGGATTCTTTCCATGGTACTCGCGTAAAGGCGCACACTTTATGCCGTCTCTCTCACACTTCTACGGAGCACTTGCACGCGACTGGACCGCACCGTACACACGATCGTTCATACTCTTGAATGTGATAACGCATACACGTTAACTGATGAGGATCGAAGCGTGTAACATCTTTATAAGTCTCCAGAAAGGTATCAAAATTATGACGCTCATCATAACCTTTATAAAACGTCTTTGTATGGTTAGGATCGTTCAAACACGCACAGGTTAAAGATCGCGAGGTGTCCGTCACCACCAATTTAATGCACCTCCCAATACCTGCATCAATGTCAATGTATAAACTCTTTGCGTGTCCACACTTGATCTTGTTATAAATTTGTATTGTCCATTTATATATGTCCTTTGCACTGTAAAAGTCGTGATCATCTTCTATACACTCATTCCGCATTCGTGTATACACTTCGCGTCTCACGCGATAAGTCCACCAAAAAGGATATGTAATTGCGCAGCTATAGACTTGCGGTTTACGTATGCGTTCAGTAGTTTCACATATATCGAGTTATGGTCGCTACACTGCACCGGTGATGCTCGTTGTACTTCCGGTTCTCTTTGCGGATCCAGCTCGAGCTGCCACAAAATATAAAATATATCGTAAAACTCAATCCCTTTGCGTTGAGAGCACTTCCAATAGTACTCGTCATGGCTACGTAAGTAACGTCTTCTCAACATGTTGCTTGAGTAAAGGCACGCACTTATTCATGTTAATGTCTTTTTCAACGTGTACAAATGGGGCACATATTGCATGGAAAGATTTGATATACTGGAAGTCTGCAATTAGAGCAAGACCGACCTTCTATCGCGTCCTACAGCTCAATCACATGTTTTCGCACAACATACATATATCCGTAATCTGTGTCCGCTATTCTTACCATGCACGATGCACATGCAACAAAACTGCCACCCGTGGTGTAGTAACAATATATCGCGCAAAACTTGGTGCGTCCATTTAGCGAGCAAATTTCTGAGTGCGACGCTGTTTTTTCAGTGGTTTCAACAAGATCATCTCCTGAAAGGTCACTGATGTAGTCACTGTCATCCGACAACGCGTGTTTTTCGTCAGATGATTCGTCTACTATTGCCTCGAATTCCATTAACTCTTCGTCTATAATTTCCAGTAATTCTTCGTCGGGCAACTCATTTACTTCTACTCGTAGGTCTCGTACTATCTCTATTTGCTGCACCTGCTCTTCATCGGACGATTCGGCTAAGTCTATTGTCTCTACTTCCATTTTTTTCGATTCTCATAAAAAAATCATTTTCTACACCAAACACTTTGCACACACACACATAAAAACAAACCATCGAGTACCCACTTTACTTTTTTTCAAGCAAACTATACTGACGTGCAAATTTCAAAATCATATACTGTGGCTCTGACGCGCTTCATTCATCGTTATATATTTCATCTATCATTCTTTTTTCTCTCCTTCCAACTGGGGCATCACGTATCGTTTCTTCTTCCATCTACTGCATAGTGTCATTAGATCTATTGTTCAGCATATAAGTTACAGAAAGGTAATATCCTTTAGACGTTGAGTTCTGCTTACGCGCTACTTTGTATACAAATTCCAGCAGCCGGACCTTGGCGCTTGCAAAATAATACGCGACGCCATAACCGAATGGCGTCGCAGAAAAGTAATATCCCTTAGACGTTGCGTTCTGCTTACGCACTATTTTGCCTACAACGTCTAGCAGCCTGATCTCGGCGCTCGCAAAAAATAATACGCAACGCTATAACCAAATGGTGCCGTAAAATATGCCTCGATAAACAATAAAGAGGACACCATTTTTCCTATTTTATAATTTTTCTAATTTTCTTATTTTAAGACTCATCTTGTTCTTTTTTCTACAGCACTTCGTTGGAGCGTCGTGCGGTGCGTCTATTCAACAGACGGTACGCATTGACACCTACTGCTTACAAATATTTGGAAATTGGGGTCAGCGTTAGTCTGAAGCCTCCACATGAATCCTCCTTTGTCGAATTGATCCTTGGCGACAACCGAGGAAATAAAATCGCGATGTCTTCTTGGGCGTGGAAGAAGATCATCGATAGACGCACGGATTTCGAGCGACTCGTGCGGTGTGCTGTCGGCCATGCGGTGACTATTTCGGTTCTTCCATCAGACAACCTACTATTCAAAGTTGTTACACATACATCACGATAAACTTATAAAATTGTCGTCGGGCAATACTTCGTTGTACATGACACCAGCGACTATTATGTTTTTCTTCGAACTCGAACAATGCGTCCAGTTGGTATGCTCCCAGCTACATGAGTATGCGAGAGAGGTAAATAAGAGCCTCAGCAACTTTGGAAGTCTTCTACGAACATATCGTATTACTGAAAAATGCGACGCCGTGCGTTTCTTGCACAGCCATAACTATCACGATATAACAAATATTGTAGATTGTGAACTCATAGCGTATGCTATGGATGCAATTATGTATGCTGCATCGAGAGAGAAATCTGTTGATGTAGTAGATCTAGATGAATAAATGTATAACATATATGTACGTTACAATGTTTTATTTTATACCTCCTTTCCCATCCACTTCGCATGAATATATATATGTAAAAAAAAAAAAATAAAGTCTTTCTTCAGGTCACGACGTACGACTTTATTTTCCACTCGAGCGATATACACAACGTTCGCCTGAACATCGGCGCTCGCTTCTGTAGTGCGAGACGCGATTTGTTTACGAGCGTGAAAGATGAACCGATATGCCCGTCCTAAACTACGATATTTGACTCTTCGTAGAAAGAATCACGGCGCCATTCGGTTATGGTGTCTCGTGTTTACAGAGCGAGCGTTCTAGCGGGTTTCTTGCCGCAGTTACGCCTCAGTCTGCAACTGTCGCTCGCCGGTTGTATAGCGCAAGTCGTTCGCGTTTTTAAATTTCTTTAGTCATCAGTTTTTGTTTGTGTGTGTGTGTGTGTGTGTGTGTGTGTGTGTGTGTGTGTGTATGTGTGTGGTGCTATAGCGACATGGTGGTGGTGGACGCGGCTGGGGTAAACTAGGCTGTCGACGATTACTCCGGGAAATTCCACGATTGCTTGAGCGTCACCCCGTCGGGCGCGGACACGGGCATCCCCCAAATTAAGGTAAGAGCGAACGCGAACGCAAACGCGGGCGGCGGCGCGGGCGGCGCGGGCGGGCGGCGGCGCGGTAGCGGCGGCGGGCGGCGGCGCGGCGGCGGCGGCGGCGGCGGCGGCGGCGGCGGCGGCGGCGGCGGCGGCGGCGGCGGCGGCGGCGGCGGCGGGCGGCGGCGGGCCCTACCCCTAACGCGGTACACCTCTCCCCGCGGCCCTAACGCGGTACCCCTCTCCCCCGCGGACCCTACGCGACACCCCTTTCCCCCGCGCGCACCCTACGCGACCCTAACGCGGCACCCCTCCCCCGCGACACGTCAACACCCCTCACCCTCCTTTGTAATATGAGACGCCGCCTGTAAAACATCCTCCTCGCCCTCGGTTACCCCCCCGCCCCTCACCCCCCCTCATTGCCCCATGGGTCGGAACCAGGATAGTCTACCTACTGTCGTTAAAGCGATGATCAAGTTTGCCAAGACTAACGATTAATCGGTTCTAGAAAGTGTGGTCACATTGTTGGTAAACTTGTGCAACGCTTATGACAAGGAAGCAATCATATCCAATATAGTAGAGTTTGCCAAATAGTTTGATGTTGAAAATCACTTACTGGCCAAAGACAGCTCCGTGGAAAAAAGGCGGTGCGGGTTAGCCGAGGCTGGTGTGACCGGCGCTTTGGTGAGCTTCTCTAAAACAAACAACCAGAATTGCAAGGAATAGATAGTCCGCGTTTTCAATGGGATATGCAGTCAAGAGGTAGTGAGAAAAATAGTTGTTGAACAAGGCAGCATGGATGCATTGTTGTCGTTGGCGCTCGATGGTACAGACAAGGGAAAAAGTATGCTTCGCGAACCCTGATTCGTCTGGAACTCACAATATATCCTGAGGTTGCATTTTCCGATCAGATAATCATGAAGGTTATTCAGCCGATCATACATCTCCTGAAGCGGAGTCGTGACATTGATCAGAATTGCGAGGCTCTAATAGCTTTGTGCAATCTAGCAAGTGTCAACGACAGCACGCGAAAACATATATTCAACGAGGCAAGATTTGAGAACATCGCGATTTATGTGTACTATTTTAATCGCTACAAGTTGAGACTCACAATCAGATGATCAGATCCGCACAATTTCTAGGCAATTTGGCATTATGCGATGAAGTTGCTACTCAATGTTACGAGCAAGACAAAAATGGCGTTATGTATTTAGTGTTCAACATATTGGACAAGGACAAAAATGAAGTTCCTCACAAGGCAGCGGCTGGAGCTGTAGCGATGCTCACGGCGGCCGACAAAGAGTATTGCGATGAAGTATTCGACGAGACAAATATCTACGACAAGAATTTCAATTTTTCTAAACTCCTATACCTTTTACTCGCTAATACAAATGGTGATTTACAATATAGGGGTACTAAAATTGTACTAAATATGATGAGAAGCACGAAAAACGTCGCTGCAAAACTCAAGCTAATGACAGACATAATGCAACTAGTGACAAAATTAAGCAACACGGATAACGTACAAAACAAGGAGATCAAGGAATTAGCATCCCTGGCTTTAAAGGCTGCTGCGGAATGGGATAAAAACCAGAGAAACGTAGAAGAAAACGAAGGAACGTCGTAAAGCACTGATAATATAGAATGGAACATTTCGATTAAGAAAATTATATGTGAACATTAATTGAATTGAGATATAAATGACATATTAATAGAATATTATTTTTTGTTTTAATAAAATAACATAGTGTGCAATATAATTAATAAATAATAAAACTTTTTGCATTTACAAGACTCCTGCTCCAGCGCTTTTTACCCACGATCAATAATATTCTAGCTTCTTCGAGCACAAGAAGATACTCTTTTTTGACAGGCTTGCGTCGTCGCTATTTCTCTGCAAAAATCTCTTTGTACATTGTTGATTGCCGCTTTTGCAGATTAAAATTTCTTTCTTCGCTGCTGCCAGTAATCGGAGCTCGAAGAGTGCCGCGAATGTATAGACTGTTTCCATTTCGACGCCTGGTTTTTGTAAATTTGAAACGCCGGCTTCTTTTAACGCCGCTGAAGTTTGTTCATCCTGTGTGCCAACCAATGAACCTAATAAGTATCTATATATTTTATAATAATACATTATAGTGTATACATTTGTATTACAATAATATGTAAGTGTATTCACGCTTTTTATATTTTCTATAACGGATTCAATTGCCGAATCTGCATCTTTAAAGATTTCATTGTTTCTCATGTTTCCACATATAATAGCTTAATCTCGGGTTATACCGGTGTAAACCGAGATTTGATACGGATTTGATACGGATATAGTACTTGGTACGCGTATCAAAGTCGGTGTAAGCTAGGCCAATCAGAAAAACATGGGCATGCAGCTTCCGCAGCTACAGTTCAAATAATTTCCAGTTTATTAAAAAACGATATATGCGTAAGTGTATATATCTCGTTAAAATGTACGAAAGGAAACACTTTCTAAATGCAAATAATAATAACGTTTAGTTGCACAATTTTAACTAACTATTTTGAGCCTATAAATTTATTATTACCAATCTGCAGATTGTTAAATAACGGTACATCTATATCTACCAAAGTAGGATATTTTAAACCGCTATAAGCATCCTTAATACCCTGTTTAACAGGCTGAATTAATTCCCTTCGCACACGACAAGTCCACCACGGCACCCACTTAGGTAATAACTTTTCCATTTTCATCAGCGCAATCAAATTCTTGTCTTTCTGCTTCAGATAAGGCTCAGCATGGAGAGCTCATTCGGATCTTCGAAATTAACATTCTGCATGCAATCTTGTCTCCAAGTTAAGAAGCTGAAAGATATAAGTTTGTAAGAACAAGCATGCATTCATCAAGTCACAATTTCCTGAAGCATCGGTCCTTATAATTATCTCTTGCTTATTATGTGAATTCAACGGATACCTTATAGTCCTTGCCGCTGGTGCTCTTCTCGTTCGAATTATCATCTAAGATTTTATCGTACACACTCCCTTAAGATCTCTATCATTTTTTGCCTAGCGTCAAATCGTTCTCCTGGGATTTCAATTTTTCTTCGTTGCACTATCTATAGAAGCATTAGAAGCCTACGCCACATCGCAGACAGGTATAGGGCAAGTGTGTATAAAACGGCCCCCTTAAGGAATAAATTGATCTTACTTCTAAAGGAAACAATATTTGGATTAAAAATACCGTCAGAAGTTTTCATTGACATCTTTGTTAATTGAAAAAGTTTAATATAAGCATCCCCTAAATTTTCGAAATTAGTAGCAAATAAAAAACTGCAGACATGCATTTTGGCCATTTTACCAACACCCTATGGGTAAAACGGCCCCGGTATATAATTTATTTCTATTTTATATAGATCTTTGTGGTATACTTATTTTATATATTGTAATATGAACTACAGAAAGACAGGCTTACTCTAAATAAATTTAGACATATTTCAATAAATAAATAATTAATTTTTATTTGCAAAAGTCACAGATAAAATTTCCTGTCTCGGTGCAGCCCTCATGGCACCATTTCCTACAGAAAATAAACTAAATCAATTTTTTTTGTTTACTAAACTAAAGTAATTTTCTCCACAAAAATGACATTCAACGTCTTCCTCTTTGTCTTACCTACAAGTAAGCTGGTTGGCCGTTTTACCCACAATTGCAAAAATATCAAAAAGGTCTAAACAAAACTTTTACTTAACTTTAAATAAAAGATTTCTGAAAATATTCGGCTTTCATCCTGATCTAAGGTAAGACCAAGCTTTATTAAGTGTTCTTCTCTTTCCCATGCGATGTTCCTTGTCGCTTATATTTTTTTAAATATCTGTAGTGAGGATCACTACAGATCCACAAAATGACTGTAGTGAGGATCACTACAGATATTTAAAAAAATATAAGCGACTAGAAACATCGCATGGGAAAGAGAAGAACACTTAATAAAGCTTGGTCTTACCTTAGATCAGACGTAACAAAAGTAGGAAAATTGCGCAAAATTGCGTTTTGCGTCCGTACGAAGTTTGTTACTGATACCAAAATGCACGAGGCACGTCTGTGACATGTTTGCAACCTAACCTACTGAGTCGCCCGACGACAGCAGAGTTTGCGTTGAGCAGCCACGGTGGTCGGACGTGTTTCCGTTTCTGTCCCGAGTAGCTCTGTGATACTGTCTCTTTTGCTGTAGTGCCCGAATTAGCTTGCCTCTAGTGCCTGTCTTGCTCTCCCTTTTTGGAGCCGCTTTTTCGTTTATTGATTTTGTGCTCCCCTCTCGGAGGGGGAGCCGTTAATTTTTGCGTCGTATTAATTAGGTGTCTGCATGGCGGACCTTATAGATCCCTTGTTGAAGCCCGGTAACCCGCGAGCTCCTGAAGACGAGACCTCTGGTAAATCGTGTAAACGAAAGAGAATCGAGATTACGGAGCAGCAGTTTGATACGGCCTGCCAGATATTTATGGAGGGAAACTGCGATGGATGCCGAGGGACAATCTATGAGTTCACAGGGGAATCAGCCTCCCGTTGAGCAGAGAGATGAGAGGATCGTAGGCGACGATATGGAGATAGAAACGAACATAGAATGTAATACTGACACCCGCGCCGGCGAATTTTTGATAAAGAAAGCCGCCGCGGTAGATAGTTCTAAGAAGGTCGACGACTCTCTATCTACGCATAAGGATCCCAGTAGCAACGTGGATGTTTGTGACGACCGATCACGTGAACCGGCAGTGACTAATGTTATTGACGAGAACAGAGAGATATATTCTGTTTGTGATGGTAATCTTAAGAAATGTACACAACAGCAGCCTCGTCCTGTGATCACGAGATATGACAGCAGCTTTACTGGTAAGGCAAAGATTACTATTAAATTACCCGTTGACCAAACTACTGCAAGAAAGGAGAAAAATGAAATGAAAATATGGATGTCCTTGGCGAATATTTGTATCTGCCCGAACTCTGTAGAGATGTTGAACCATTATACTGCTGAGGCGGAATTCCCTGACTACCTGGAAGCCAATCTGGCTTTGGAAGCAATAGAAAAGAAAATTCCGAACAAATTAAAAGCTTTTGTGGAGCAAAGATCTATGATAAATAGGGGATTAATTGCAGATTGGCCTCCATCAAGGAGCTGTGGTCGGTAATACAGTAGATCGGGTATCATCGGTCTGGAACGTATGTACCGACGCAAATGGGATAATGTGGAGAGGAAAACTGTATTATCGGAAACTGACAATATTATCGTCACTTTTAGAGGAGTGGGTATCAGAGACCTGAAGATTTTCACTAATAACGTGGGTTTGAAGGTTAGGCCTTTTGTCCCGCAGACCAGACAGTGCTTTAATTGTTACAGGTTCGGACACACAAAAATATCGTGTAAGAGTAAAACTTATTGTATCGTATGTGGTGAAAAGTCGCACGGACAATGCGAGAGACCTGTTAAGTGCCGTAATTGTGGCGGCCCCCACAAGTCTACTTTCGGAAACTGTCCAGTTTTTGAAAAGAATAAGCAAATTAATGTTATTATGGCTCATAAGAATATTTCTTTTTTTAGTGCTAGACGTATTGTGGAGGGGGGTGGTCGCCCTTCTGCCCCTCTGACTGAGATCCGCGCGGATGTGGGGCGCTGGCCGGGTTTGCCTTCTCCGAGGACGGAGTCCTATGCTGAAGCGGTTCGCAGTGGCAATAAGGATAATCAGGGTAGTCGAGGCGCGTCGGAGGCGTCTCCACCTCCGAGGACGGCGTCTTATGCCGAGACGGTTCGTAGTCATAATAAGGATAATCAGAGTCACCGACGCGTGACGGAGGCGTCTCTGCCTCGTTCTTCCGGACCTGCTGGACGATCGACGGATCCCGCTCGCGGGAAGCCCCGTCTCCCAGCGGGGAGATCTAGTCAAGAGTATTACAAACAATTTGATCTGCGCGCGGGTGAACTTAATAAGGAAAAACAGGGTATTATATTTGCATCGGCCAGGAATGGAGCTGCCTGATCGAGTTCTATTTTTGCTCGGACGACGGGGGAGACTTTGTCGGAGGGACATACATCACAGGTGCCGCAGGACTTTGTTGGCGGAATGAGGGAGCTATGGCCTATCTTTCTTCAATTTCGGGAGTTAATGGATCGCTTGTATGATAGGGGTAGGCCTCTCCCGAGGGAGAGTTTTGACGTGAGAAATTCTTATGATTAGGTTGATCGGTCTGGATATATTGATGACGAGAGGTTTGACCCTCTCTCTTCAGCATAACCTTCAATCTCTTATTGTGGAATTGCCGGGGTTTTAGGACCAGCAAGAATGAACTATCCAAACGTGTTATGGATTACGATATCGTTATCCTGACCGAGACTAAATGTACAGAAAATAATCGAGTATATTTTTTAGGGTATAAAACAGTACAGAGTTGTAATCTGCTAAGTAGCGGCAGTGTCTCGATTTCTGTTCGGAAGGGCATCGAATTTGATGTCCTCCCATCCCCGAGTGATGCCCCTTTTGGATATGACACTGTCGGCAATAAAACTAGAAATTTGGAGAACAATTGCAACATTTTGGCAGTATACAGACACCCACGTGGTGCCATCTCCGCGCCCGATGTTAGATGGTTGGTCGGACGAGTCACTGACGCTGCGGACTCGATTATGTTGGGTGACTTTAATGCTCACAATTTTGCCTGAAATTGCGATCTCACTTCAAAGGATGGTGAGGCATTGCACGATACGATGTTGGACATGGGCTTCTTTTGCGTCAATATTGATACTAGATCAAGGGTCGGCCTTCGAGGTCAACAAGATTCCAATATTGACCTGGCGTTTGGCACGGCTGGTGTTATGAATAAAATTAATTACGCTTAACTGGACGAGACTTGAGATAGTGATCACTATCCTATTGCTTACACTTTAGATGGCGACGTTCTTCCCTATAGAAAGATCACCAACAGAATTTCATCAAAGAAAACGGATTGGCTATTATTTCACAGCTATGTTGATGATATGATTAAGTCGGAGCTTTTGCCTAACATAGCCCTTTTTTCCGAGGACACTGATACATATGTATTATGAGAAATTTATTGAAGTTCTGAGATTATCGGTGGATCTTGCGTCTGGCAGGAAGAAGAAACCTAAAGTACCGGATGCTGGTGTGACTAAACGTAAAGTTCAGCATAGATGGTAGGATGCGGAATGTGACAGGGTCATCCGGGATAGGAAAGAGGCTTTCTCTACATTTAAACGGCTTAAAACTATTAACTCATGGATGAAGTATCAACGATTGTGTGCTGTGGTTAGGAAGACGGTTGCTCTTAAAAAGAAAGTATGTTTTGAAGAATTCTGTGCTGGAATTAATCGCTTTACTAGTTTGAGCTATGTTTGCAACACCATTAGGATTCTCAAAAATGCCAAGAATAATGTCCAATAAAATTGTTGGAAGACTAAGAACAGAGAAGAGGAAATTAAGAAGTCTATTGACAAGCTCGCCCCCCCCCCCCCTTTGTCGGGGCAGATCCGTCACCCCCACTTGAAATTCGCCAGGACGACCCCCCACTGAGCTCCCCGTTTCAGAGACCGGAATTGGATAGAGCTATCTCAATGATTATGAAAAGCTCTGCTCCGGGCCTGGATGGTATTGAGTACAAGATGTTTGGAGCTTTTTGAGTCGGCTCTTACATGTCTGTTGGAGCTGTTTAATTGCATATGGCAGTCAGATTCATTGCCCGAGGAGTGGCTGCACTATCAGGTTGTATTCATCGATAAGCCTGGTAAGGAGAAGGTCCGTCCGATATCGTTGTCCTCCTGTGTGGGCAAGTTATGTGAACGTATGATTAACGAGCGACTGACATGGTGGGCGGAGAACGAAGACAAATATAGTCTGTCCCAGAATGGTTTTCGAAGAGGAAAATCCTGCTCGGATAATTTAGTCAAGATTGTTTCGGACACCCGTGCTTCTCTGTGTTTGTGTGAGTACACGCTTGCTGCGTTTCTTGACGTGTCGTCTGCCTACGATAACGTGGATTTCCGCATCATGATTAAGACTTTAATTGCGCTTGATTGTCCCGCGGGCATAGTCAGATTCATATGTAAGTGGCTATACCGAAGACTTGTCCGTTTTATTGTTAATTCACAAGAATTCATAGAACGTCTTGTTTATGTGGGACTCCCGCAGGGCGCTGTTCTCAGTCCGGCTCTGTATTCTCTCTACACGAGGGGACTATGTTCTGACCTGCCTAAAGGCGTTCTCTCATGTAAGTTTGCCGATGACATCGGACTATATGTGTGCGGACCGAATAGACAACGTAACCAGGAACTTCTTCAGTGTGCTGTTAACTTGGTTGCTGAGAGACTGCGTTCTATTGGTCTTGACCTGGAGCCTCAGAAGACTGTCCTCGTCGAGTTTAATAAGCACGGCCTATACGATAGGACCCGGAGTATAATCATTCAGGGCTGTGAGGTCTTCAACAGTTGCGAATCTAAATTCTTAGGAATATGGATTGATAACGGACTAAGATTCTCCCATCAGATTTAAAAGGTGAGGGGCAAGGTTGACAGAGCAAACGCCGTTATACGCTATTTATGCAGAGTCTCAAAAGGATTGGAGGTTAACACGGCGCTCATGCTGTATAAAAGCCTTGTGCGTTCGGTTACGGACTATGGAAGTTTTGTATATTACCCCAGGGATGTCGAGTCTATCCGGAAACTTGAGAAAACGCAGTATAAGCCCAGTAAACAAAATTTCGTTTTAGCAACATTGCAGTAACGTTATATTTATGCTGTGCGACTTTTTTTGTGTCGTTCCAGAAACGTTTTTGCAACGTTGCCACAACCACAAATGTCCTCACGCATTTTCTCTTCATATGGAACGTTGTATTTGTAACGTTTATGAAACGTTTGTAAAACATATATAAAACGTCACTGAAAAGTTTGTTTGCAACGTTCCATTTGCAACGTTTATGAAACGTTTGTAAAACATATATAAAACGTCACTAAAAAGTTTGTTTGCAACGTTCCATTTGCAACGTTTGTGAAATGTTTGTAGAACATACACAAAACATTATTTTCCATTATTTGAGTTAAAACAGATGAAATTTTTGTGAAATTTTCACATTTATTTTCCTGTGGAAAATAATTAACAAAAACATTTTTATTTATTATTTACTACGAGAGAATAAATGTCACCAAAAATGTCATTTAAAAATCATAGTAAACACAAAGTAACAATAACATAATAGAGGATAAAATATAAAGTATATGTGTCTCTTGATATCGTTCTTATATAGACTGTTCGGTCAAATTTTAAATACGAGAAACAGATTCCATCAGATGCCATCTATCGGAGAAACCGAATACTAATTTAATATTCGGTTTCTCCGATAGATGGCATCTGATGGGATCTGTTTCTCGTATTTAAAATTTGACCGAACAGTCTATATATGCTCATCTCTGTACGTCGCGCATTATGCGTTCTACATGTAGCTCGCACATATATATCGTTGTTGAAACATTGTTAATTAAATAAAACGTTATATAAGTATGTAACACTCGTACGACGTAGTCGTACAGTAAACATTTTAGTAAAATCAGATATATAAGGTTATTAAAACATTTCTAAATGTCCCAAAATAAACGTTTTACATGAAAAGTTCATGCAACATTTTATAATAAATGTTTTAGAAACGTTTCATATATAATGTTAAGCTTACATTTTAAATGGCACATTACAAATTAAATGTTCTCTAAACGTTGCAAAGCGGATAATATGTAACGTTACAAACTGGATGTAGCTTGAACGTCACGCAACGTTTCATTTAAAGCGTTCCAAATGTTTGTTTTAAATACCGAAATGGAATGTTCTTGCGACGTTCTGTAGATGTTAGAAATAAAACGTTTTACTGAAACTTCTATACAACATTGTATAAACATTTATTATGAAACGTTTTAAATAAGATGTATTCTTCTCAAATGTAACGTCACCTGAAGGTTTCATGTTTAGTGGGAGGGTATCAGGACGGCTTTAGGGTATCGTAATAGCACTCCGAACAATGTCATTGTTGCTGAGGCAAAGGTTAGACTGCTTGCGGATCGTGCGGAGATGCTTGCCAGGAGTTTTGTGTACAAAGCCATCGCTTATAATGTGAACGGATTGTGTGATAGAATTCAGAGAGCCTATGATTGCGAGGTTTGGATGCGTTTTCGCCAACCGACATATGTGATGTCCCTGATGTCTATAAGAGCTTGGAGGAGGTGTGCCCCTTCCAGACTGCTCATTGGTCCACCGGGGAAATATGAAATATTTCGGGGCGAGTTTGGGGCACACACATTCGTCCCCACGGTTGACTTCTCCTTCGGGTTGATCAGGAAATCCGATAGAAGATATACTGACGCTACTATGATAAAGGATATTATTTCGAAATACCAGCTGAACAAGGAGGCGGACATTATATTCACGGATGGATCGCATAAGACTGAATGGCCTGCTACGGGTGCGAGTGTTGTTGTGGATGGACAGGATATTGCATATAAGATTAGCATGCCTAAACTGTGCTCATCGTACACGGCGGAGATTTTTGCTATCCATGCTTCGTTGAAACTTATGAAAGCTTCACGTGAGATAAGAAACAATCATATTATTATCATGTCGGATTGTAAGTATGCTCTTTCTGCTATACAAAATAATGTGTTATTGGTACACAAGAGCAAGTATGCGGTAGAAACCAGACTGCTCATTTATTCACTCGAGAGGGAACTAAATATGAAGATAGTACTTGTGTGGATCTCCTCCCATGTCGGTATTGCTGGGAACGAGCTGGCGGATGGTTTGGCGAGGGAGGCGGCGAAAAAGCCTCCTGACGCTGGCATCGAGGTTCCGATCGGGGACCTTATGGCGGTCGCAAGAGAAGAAACTTGGCAGGCTACTCAAGCTTCTATGAAGCGAGACTCTGCTTACAAGGAAATCTTTTATTTTACTAATTTTTATGACGAGAAGGCTCGTAAGCCGTGGTTCAGCAAGATAGACGCAGAAAGATATTTTGTGACCCTCATCAATAGGATCAGAGCGAATCACTACAATTTAGGCTCGTCGTTATTTAGGAAGAACTATGTTGATACTCAGCGATGTGTATATGGATATGAATGTGAGGATCTGAGGCATGTTTTGCTACAGTGCCACAAATATGATGACCTGAGGATTAAATTAAACGAGGACCTTAGAGCCGCGGGTTACCTCGCGGAAATTAATATTTATAACATGATCAAAAACAAAAATTGGAATCTGCTTTATTTTGTTTTTAAATTCCTTAAGGGAACAGGCAAGATTATATAGCATGCTCATAGCATTTGGTAGCATATTCCTAATAGGAACGGTTTACATTGTTTGTGTCAGATTGTCAATAGACAGAAGACACCTAATCTCCCTCACCCGAAGGAAATCCAAACCCCCCCCCCCCCCCCCGACGACAGCACTGCGTATTTCTGAGAAACTAGGGGGAGGCCGTTTTACTCGGCGGGGCCGTTTTATACACATTTCCCCTACAGCGCTCGCGCTTGTTGTACCTATTATGAGAAGAAAAATGCATGCTGAGATTAGAGAGAAAAACACAATAGCAGGTAGATAAAGGCAATCAATTGCAGCATTCAATCTTTGCTAGATCTCAGTTTATTGTAACTTTGCAATTTTGCACAAATGAAAAAATCGGTTTCAGAAAGCTATGCAGCGGTTTAAAAATAAACGCACGCGGATTAAATAGAATATTATGTATGGTCGTGGTCAAAAAGATTGTCCGACTTTTTTTTTTAATTTTTGGAACGCACTCTGTCATGTGAAAGTTGATGGTCCCTGCTCACGGCCATAACCTAAAGTTTCGCAGTGACATATTATCGGAGCAGATGGACAATCTATACAAGGTGTCGGAATAGTTTAAAATACCAGAAGAAGTATAAGCACGTGTATTTTGACGCAAGGAACAAAGCCAGTCATAAAGAGAAAAAAAGAGAAGAGGAATATGAGCAGAGAATGGTAAGTAAAATGACCAGTGACCAATATTAGAAAAGAAATGTAAGAAATAATAATATACCCGTATAAATATTTATATACCTATATAAATAACTTTAGACAAACAATTTTTATTAACAATTATCAATATGACAATAAAAAAATGCATAATTATGGCAAAAAATATATAATTAAAATAAATAAATACAATAACATATAATAAGTAATAACTATTGCAGTAATTGTTATGCACTTGAAGCAAAAGAAATGACATTGTATGCAGAATTATTTTAAAGAATTCTAGTATATTATACATATTAGGCACATCATATATAGTTTCATGAGGAGAAGCGATGAGATTAAGCAAAAATGTTATGCAAGAAATTGTTGGTGCATTCCCTGGTATAGATGAGGCAATGAGCTATGCAGAAGTTATGAAGTAAATTTGCCATTTTCATATTTCTTATTTTTGTAAAACATTAATAGGATAATCTACCTTTCTAGTAAACTAAAATTGTAGATACATCTCAGATCTTCTATTCTCTATTTCCTTTTTTTTTATTTTAATTCCTTTACATGCTGGTTCTAGGCTTGTAAAAGGAATGAACTTCTCTGTTGTGGTGTTTGATACTGCACCTACTGGGCACACATTAAGGCTACTATCGTTTCCGCAAGTGGTTGAAAAAGGATTGGGAAAACTAATGCGTTTAAAAATGAAGATTAGTCCTTTTATCACACAAGTTAGAATTAATCCATGCTATTTTGAGTATATTTCTTAAAATTAATACATATTAGGTATATCAAGTGTCCTCCCCGAATTATTTAAATTGAAAAAAGATTGTTCTTTTATAGATAAGTTTGTTGTTGGGATTAACGGATTTCAATGTAGATACATTCTCCAATAAGATGGAGGAAATGCTTGCTGTCATTCGACAAGTTAACGAACAGTTCAGAAATCCCGATAAAACAACGTTTATATGTGTTTACATAGCAGAATTTTTGTTGCTTTATGAGACAGAACGACTTTACAAGAATTAACAAAATATGGTATTGATACCCATAATATTATAGTGAACCAACTGTTATTTTTGAAAGATGGAGATAGTCCTTGTCGGCTGTGTCTTGCAAGGCATAAAATTCAAGATAAATATCTAGAGCAGGTAATTAACGTTGTATTTATGATTATGACTGAAGAGCTAAATAATTATTAGAACGTATTAAATTTTTTATTTATTACGTCAAAATGCAAATAAAAAGAAGTAGAAAATAAAATTCTTGAAAGATAAATTAAACATGGTTTTTTTCTTTTTAAGATAATGGACCTTTATGAGGAGTTTTACGTCACACAGCTTCCGTTAAACCGTACAAACCTTAGCATCTATGTAATAAATGTATAAACAATATAACTACACCTAATTCAAGATTTTATATACTTACAACATTGCGCATTGGAAATTTGTATAAGAAAAGGTATATCTTTAATATACTTGATTAAAATATTTTTTATTTCACGTGTTAATAAATTCAATGTTACATTCGCATGCACTATGCAATAAATGTATAAACAATATAACTACACCTAATTCAAGATTTTATATACTTACAACATTGCGCATTGGAAATTTGTATAAAAAAAGGTACATCTTTAATATACTGCTCTATTAAGATATTTGTTATTTCACGTGTTAATAAATTCAATATTACATTCGCATGCACTACATATTTGCAATATTTAATTTGTATAATACAAGTCAGCTTAAATATATAGCGTTAACATTGAGAATCTCGTCGACAGGGGAAACGAACGTTGATGGCATAATTGGCATATTAATCTAAATTCATAACATCCGTCGTTTAGTGCGGTCAATGCCCCGAAGAATGAATTGCGTAATTGACAGTAATGGAAGCGTCACGCGATATTGAATGACGCCTCCATTACTCTCTATGAATGCATAGTGATGTATGCATGTTGCATGACTGCAAAGTGGACAATTCTCGATGAGTGATTGAATTAATTATAATACAGTAACAGTTATATATGATTTGTAAATATAATTGTTATTGCAATATAATTAAAAGTGTATGTGTGTGTGTGTGAATGAGGAAAGTAAATGCTGAATGAATGTTGCGCATCAGATACGCAATCAGATCTGAAAGCGACTCACCTTTCGGTCGCCCGTCGTTCTCCGGTGCTCCTCCGATCTCGTTCTGCTCCTCGTCCTGTTTTTGAGCGGTCAGATTCTGCCGGTTATTCGTGCAGGCGGATGCAACAGGTCCCCAGGATCGCAAATAATCACAAGAGCAAGGCGCAAGGTAGGCACAAAGCAATGAGGCAGGCGAGAGATCGGTCCCCAAGGCGGGGGAGAGCGCGGTCGGGCTGGGCGGCCCGAAAGTCTTGATGCGCGTTCAAGAGCTCCTTAACGATGAGTGAGCACAGAACATATACAATTAGAAGTGCAAGCTCTATGTATAAGATTGGAAACACGAAACGCCGCGCGATCGACGCGCTCCTAGCAGCATGGCCCTGGAACTACATTCTATATCTGTGGCTGTCCGCTGTGTTCCGAATACACTGCCAGTACTGAAAATCTATAATTTACGTTATACGTAAACTATAGATTTTCAATACTGGCAGTGTATATCGGAACACGGCCTATATGAACTGTAAATAATATAGAATAATATATGTTAATAAATAATGTTATTTTCGTCATTAAATGAGGGAATGCGCAATAAAGAACAAATTAATTGCATATAAAATGAAATACATTTTTATTTCAAAATTTATAACATAAAATACATTTCTATTTCACAGTGTGTAACATAGAATTACATTTTAATTTTAAAGTTTAACATAAAATACATTTTTATGTCAAAGTGTGTAACATAAAATACATTTTGATTTCAAATAAAGTCTATAATAATAGACATTTTCATTTCAAAGTAACATAAAATACATTGTTATGTCAAAGTGTGTAACATAAAATACATTTTGATTTCAAATAAAGTCTATAATAATACAACACATAACAGAATATACGATTCTATAATAAGTGGGAAAAAGAAAAAACCGTACAATTAAAGAGTTCGAAAACCAAATATACCAATGAGAAACTAAAAATGCAAATAAGCAGAAAATGCAACTAAATCACAATGATTTAAATTGCTTGGTTTTTTTGTAATGGCCTGCAGTTACCTGTACCGGTTTTTTCTTATCTTTAACATACTTATGTATTAAAAAAGCTAAACTAATTTTGACCAATTCATCATCACATCGATGATTGCTACAGAAATCACTGCTGTAGTTATTAAAAAATACTTCTTTAAAAGCTGATTCCAAGTTCGACTTATGTCCATTTTCATCGCAAAAGTGAAATAATCTATTGTGTAGATTTTGTATGAACATAATCACCTTATTACTTGGATACGTTAATGAATCTTTGTCTGAATATTCTTTAAAAACCGTGTACAAATGATGTTGTTCTTGTTGTGTACAAAACAAATCAATTTTACATTTCGAACAATTTTCATCAGGCAGTTTTAGCCTTTTTAAAAGATAACCCGACACGTAAGAAAGAGCTTGAGAAGCATCAGTGTTTAAATTTTCAAAATCGACCCATGGAAGAGTACAGTCACTAGTGTTGTCTAATGGGTCACTTTCGCCCTCGTGAACGCTATCACAAGTATTACTTAAAAAGTTTCGAAAATTGTCCAAATTTTCACAATTATCGCTTTCACAATTCGCAGATGTGGAAACCGGTGCAGCGAGTTTATTTAATATTACAGTTTTTAAGGCAGCTACAAATTGATGGCAAGTTGGATTTGAATTTGCAATTCCATGTTGCCGAATTTGGCAAAACAGATTTTCCAGTGGATCTTGATTTAAATTCCTCATATTTAGAAAGGTGAAGCCAACAGCTTTTAATTGCTGCCACAAATACATGACCGATCTGATTGTTATCATCCAACCTTTCACAAAATGATATTGGTTTGTGACATCCTTTCCGTCAGTTAAATCAAATAATTTCCACTTAGTCATTTCTGACAGTAATCTGCTGTATAACGCTAAGTGAGGCGATTCGTCTTGCAAACAACATCTATACGTCTTGTAGTCATCTGGCTTTATTGTACAACCATTTAAAGAATCAAACAGATCATCTATAAGTTGAACAAACTCTGCCGTTTGTATCGATTCAACTGGAAACAATCCATTGATGTTAAAAATGCTACGAGCATGAATAGTTGCAGCAACAGTATGGCTCAACTGACGCGCTGCAATTTTTACCCTCATCTTAATAAAAGTGTCATTGAAATTAAAATGATGTTTTTTTAATTTATGAAGAAGTTTAAAGGGAAAATTTTGTTCAACATAAAAAGCATTTTGAATGTACTCAAATTTAGCTACTTTGTTTTCTGCAAATTTAATTTTACAACGAAGCAAGGCGTTTCGAGTGCATTTTAATAAATGAGGAACATCATAAATAATTACTATGGTTTCAGACTTGACGACAAACGTGTAACAAGTTGGGTTTGTTTTATTTTCTTTGCACAATTCAGATAAAGCTTTTTTCTGAGTTGAACCTTGGTCGCAAACAACTGCTTTTACTTTCAGTCCAATATCTTGCAATTGCACAATTGCATTTGTTATGATGCGTTTCAGATTGCTGCTCGAGATTGTGTTAGTAGTGAAGTAATAAGCTATTACTTGTTTCCATGATTTTCTTAGACCACGTATCATTAAAACAAGAGCATGGTTTACTGCCCTAGAAGTTCGACCCAACTCACCCAAGTCTTCAAAACCCGAAATTCGTTGTTTATGTGCTTCGTAGTGAAAACCGTTACTTAATGAAACTTCATCAAAAACTAATGTGCAATATCGATCCAATTCATGCATTTCATCGCTTTTTACTTTTAACTGTTCCAAAAGGAATTTATTTATACCAGTGTCGAAAGGAATCTTTGATAATATGTGCTTCAGAGTGCGCGTTGATGGTAGCTGGAAGTAGTTGAGCAGATATTTGTAAACACTAGGACTTCGTTTAAAAATAGATAAAGCAAAAGCTTTATCTTGCTCTGTCCACCGTCTTCCCGCGGGATGACGACCTGCATTACGTAGTTGCGATTGAATGAAATCTGTGGTAACTTGGTTCAGATGTGTTTCCATGCAGTCAAATTTATCTTTATCTGACATCTTTTTTAATTGTTTTAAAGCATTCTTTTCGTCACTTAATGTCTTCTTTACTTTGCACAGTTGTGCCACAGTTTTCCGATGAATCGAGTACATGATACTTTTTCGTGGTGACATCGTCTTTGACGTAACTCCTGCTTGCGTTAAAAATCCACATTTTTTTTTTTTTGTAGGTTCTGTAGAAACACTAGGTGATTGCAACTCATTTGAAGAAATGCTTTGTCTATCTGTACAATCTTCATTGTCACAGATGCAAATAGGCCTGTTTTCGCTATTGTCTGCATTATCTAAATTTGATTCTAAACTATTTCCAAATTGACTGTCGTTACTATCATGCACCTGAACATTTTGAAACGTGCTATTGTCAGAAAAATGAGCAGGAGTTTCCTCAAAAACAGTATCACTATTCAAAACAGTATCACACATATTTATGTTAACCTCATTGTGATTTAATTCGTTATTCAAATCGATATTTATATCTTTATTTAAATCGTTATTTAAATCGGGATTTAAATCGTCATTCAAATTGTTATTTAAATCGCTACAAACGGCAGATGTTTCACTCATTATTGGCTGGCAGTCAAAAGCAGCAGTTTCTATTGTGACTAAATTGTTTAACATATCAATGTGTTTCGGTATGACATTTGGGTTCAACATATGTTTTGTATAGTTAACAAAATCTTCTTTCTGAAAATGATCTTCGCAAATGTACATATTCCGGCAATTAATAGTGACATCGATGCCACAAATCATTTTCCATTTCGTAGAAAGGTCAGAATCTTTGGGAAATCTATAAAAGTGTTTATTTATGACTGTATTGGATTCACCTTTCGACCAATAATAGCTGTTGGCACAATTAGGAAATTTGCAAGACCATTTCTTTCGCGAAGGCATCGTATACAACAGTTTATCAATTAATATTAACCCCAAAAGAAAGTGCAAAGTAAATAAAATTTTAACTGAAAGAAGTGAGAGGAGAGGAAGAGAGAGAGGAATACACCGGCCCGGACTGCGCCACCCGCGGATGACAGTCCCAGCACCTACCGGTGTTGCCACAGCGGACTCTATTCCCGAAATCAGATAGTTCCACACATGAAATATTCTTGCAAATAACCTAAATGTATGCACGTATTACGCTTAAGCAACTAGACATATCACATATCACAGAATATTACATATCACAGAATATTACATACTATTCTCTACGACTACATTAACATTACCGTTCCTTCTCGCTCATCTGTGATGCTTCTTGTGCATACTCAAGTCGGTTATGTGGTGGACGGTCTTCTGATATGTTATACTTGCGTTGTTCGTTAGGCATATGCGACTCCTCGTGTTTCGCTAGACTGGTCTTATTACTTCCTTTTAGGGCCTTGTCGGTATTGCCTTCGGTAGCAGCAGTCTGAAAAATTTAACAATACAATTAGATGCACACACTTAAAAGATAGATTCACAAATATACATACACAAATATACATACACAAATATATATACACAAATATATATATATATATATATATATATATTCACAAATTAAATTGGCAGCAAAAAGAATGCAATTAGAAAAAACAGATAAAGCAAAATCAAAGAAGAAAGCAAAGTGTAATAACTAAAGAGAAAATATGATTCTAAGAATTGAGAAAAATAAAAGATAGTCAGAGTAAAATAGTTATACGTACTTGTTGATGTACCAGCATGTGTCTCTGTAGATTGTTCAGCCTGTTGAACTTGCGACCGCACACTTCGCAATCAAACTTCTTGTCGGGATCGTGATGCTTCTTGTGCACACTCAAGTCGGTTATGTGGTGGAAGGTCTTCTGACATGTAGCGTTGTTCGTTAGGCGTATACCTGACTCCTCGTGTTTCGCTAGACTGGTCTTATCCATGAACCGCCGACCGCAGTAAATGCAAGGAAGCGGTCGCGATCCACGAGGCACCACCGAAATTTAATAGGCGTTTCACTTTCACTTTTCGTGTCTCCGAGTCTCCGACGCCGACCATGCCCGATCGACGTTCGGCTTGCTTCGGCTCCCTGATCCTGCATGGCCCTGCCGCCATGATGTTTCTCCTCTTCTCGTACTACCTTCACCCCCGTGTACTACCTTCACCCCCATGTGAGTGAGGCTCGCGGTCCTGTAACGTGCCGCGAGCGAGTACTTGCTCCCTTTTTGAAGGTAATTCGCTGCCGTCGGTGGATAGCGGTGGCAGCACCAATTGATGAGTCGCATAAATTTACAATTCCCGATCGCGATCCGCCAACGTCTCGCGAATATTAACAAACAGTAAACTAATAACTAAATATATGCTAAACGAGTTTAATAAAGCAGCTATAATAATTTTACAAAATAAACAGCAAGAAGAAAATTAAATGCTATAAATATATATACATGCAAGGCAATACGCCAAACACATGTTTAATTTATCTTTCAAGAATTTTATCTTCTACTTCTTTTTATTTGCATTTTGACGTAATAAATAAAAAATTTAATACGTTCTAATAATTATTTAGCTCCTCAGTCATAATCATAAATACAACGTTAATTACCTGCTCTAGATATTTATCTTGAATTTTATGCCTTGCAAGACACAACCGACAAGGACTATCACCATCTTTCAAAAATAACAGTTGGTTTACTATAATATTATGGGTATCAATACCACATTTTGTTAATTCTTGTAAAGTCGTTCTGTCTCATAAAGCGACAAAAATTCTGCTATGTAAACACATATAAACGTTGTCTGATCGGGATTTCTGAACTGTTCGTTAATTTGTCGAATGACAGCAAGCATTTCCTCCATCTTATTGGAGAATGTATCTACATTGAAATCCGTTAATCCCAACAACAAACTTATCTATAAAAGAACAATCTTTTTTTAATTTAAATAATTCGGGGAGGACACTTGATATACCTAATATGTATTAATTTTAGGAAATATACTCAAAATAGCATGGATTAATTCTAACTTGTGTGATAAAGGGACTAATCTTCATTTTTAAACGCATTAGTTTTCCCAATCCTTTTTCAACCACTTGCGGAAACGATAGTAGCCTCAATGTGTGCCCAGTAGGCGCAGTATCAAACACCACAACAGAGAAGTTTATTCCTTTTACAAGCCTAGAACCAGCATGTAAAGGAATTAAAATAAAAAAAAAAGGAAATAGAGAATAGAAGATCTCAGATGTGTCTACAATTTTAGTTTACTAGAAAGGTAGATTATCCTATTATTGTTTTACAAAAATAAGAAATATAAAAATGGCAAATTTACTTCATAACTTCTGCATAGCTCACTGCCTCATCTATATCAGGAAATGCACCAACAATTTCTTGCATAACATTTTTGCTTAATCTCATCGCTTCTCCTCCTGAAACTATATATAATGTGCCTAATATGTATAATATACTAGAATTCTTTAAAATAATTCTGCATACAATGTCATTTCTTTTGCTTCAAGTGCATAACAATTACTGCAATAGTTATTACTTATTATATGCTATTGTATTTATTTATTTTAATTATATATTTTTTGTCATAATTATGCATTTTTTTATTGTCATATTAATAATTGTTAATAAAAATTGTTTGTCTAAAGTTATTTATATAGGTATATAAATATTTATATGGGTATATTATTATTTCTTACATTTCTTTTCTAATATTGGTCACTGGTCATTTTACTTACCATTCTCTGCTCATATTCCTCTTCTCTTTTTTCCTCTTTATGACTGGCTTTGTTTCTTGCGTCAAAATTTACGTGCTTATACTTCTTCTGGTATTTTAAACTATTCCGACACCTTGTATAGATTGTCCATCTGCTCCGATAATATGTAACTGCAAAACTTTAGGTTATGGCCGTGAGCAGGGACCATCAACTTTCACATGACAGTGCGTTCCAAAAATTATAAAAAAAAGTCGGACAACCTTTTTGACCACGACCATACCTAGGGAAGAAAGCGACGTTTTTCGGACGAGTGTGAAGTTTGCCGTTCGAGCCGAAGGCGAGAACGACAATTACACGAGTCTGAAAAAGCTTTCTTTTCGTGGTGCACACGATAATTTTCACAACACCTCCATAGGAAGGGAATAATACTTTCCCTCCCCGTTTAGCGGGAGAAAAACTATACATTTTCTCCCGGCGGGAGAGAATAATACTATTCTCTCCCGCTCGCGTATAAAATTGGCCACTTTCGTCCTGCTGTACAGGGAGGGAAAGTTAAACTTTCCGTGCAGGTGTTGTGAAAAATAATTACACGCATTAATGCCGGCCTCTTTTGCGCATTTTGAAAATAACACCGACGTTTTCCAAACAAATCAGCGTTTTCTTACGCGTTTTTTAAAAAATGCCGGTTCCTTTTTACAACTCGCAAAAGACGTTAACATTTTCTTTTGAGAACAATCGTTGATTTAAAAAAGAAAATTTTTCCCGGCTATTGTATTGTTTCAATTGCGCTAAAATAGGCATGCATGGTGGCCATGCACTTGGATATTAAAAAATTAATTATACCACTGCCGCGTTGTTCAAATATTACAAGAAGTGCGATCGCTATGATCAGTCGATTAAATATCATTGGCGCACATAAAGGTATATACCTGGTGACAATCGGGCATTTTTTATTTAGGACTTAGTCCTAGCGTTAATCTCGATGTAATTCAAACCGAGCATTCCTATTGGTCATTTAAATTGAGATATTGCACGGTAAACAATGTTGTATAATCATTGAATTATTGCGTCGCGTCTCTTTCTACTTTATTTTCTATAATACGCTGCGTTCGACGAGTTAGAGCTTATTACTGTAGTAATGTCTCATCCTGAATTCTGCGAAAAATCAATCTGCAATGACGGCCTTCCACGCAGCCGAGCTTTCAAATTCGAAGTTTACGTAACGCACAGCGTATAGTGCCTCATCATAGCTACCCGGTTACACGGCTATGAAAAGCCAATCAGAATGAAATTCTATCGCAGGGATACGGCGTACCGCGCCCTTTTCGGACAATGCTTGTAAGTTTAAATTACATGTTGAAAAGTACTAAGATTATAGACAATTTTGGAGCGAGTAGAGCAAGTATGAGGGTGCTCGAGCGATACGAGAGAAAGTTATTCGACAGTTAAAAAAATCTATATTATTTTGTTCTGTTTCGCCGACGATTTGAATGAAGGTTTATTGCGTGCGGCGTGATTTATTTCGAATATCCTAAGAAACGTGAAATTATTATGTTTTGCCCGAAAATATCTTAATTGCCGTATATCGTCGAGACAAGTAAAACAAGACGTTTCTTCTCCGTTCGATCGCGCTATTGTGTTATTTATTCAAGTGTAACAGCAATGCCAAACGGGCCAGTAGTTTTGTTGTATTTGAGGGTTGCAGTTAAACAGTAGGTACACGAGAATTCTTGAGTAATTTGTTGCGACTAGCGCATTAAGATAAACTTACGTTTAAATGTATCTTACGTTATTCAAACTTAGGGCTGGGAAGAGTGGAGGATAGGGAAAAAATAAAAAATTTTTGTTGTATATTTAAGGTAATACAATAATATAGTATTATATAATAAAGTATACGTACGTTTCATAAGCTTTCTATAATAACAATAAGTCAAATAAAAGTACCTATAAAACTATTTTCTCAGATTATTTCGAAATCGTTGTAAACGTTAATCTGAGTACAGGTGTGTGTTAATTAGCGCGTGTAAAAATAAATATTTAAATTTAAGAAAACAAAAGACAATGGCAAAATATAATATTTTTATTTTTTGCTCCAACAACCAATAAATAACCGTAAAATATGTTAATGTGATATGTGTGAACTTAATTCTTAGCCTAGTTTTCAACTAGAGAATAATACTTATTAACCAGTGATTGAATTAGTAACTAATTATTAATTTTAAAAATCAATGAAGTTAATCGATCAAAATATTTCATTAAATTAATCGATTATATTAATCATGATTTAATAACTCGTGATTATATACAACGATTAAGCGTTAATCGATTATTTTGCTTCAATTAATTCTACACTAATTAACGATTAAATTAGTCACGATTATACATGTATAATGATTGATTTATAATTCTGATTATTGATTGATGGATTACTTTAGTCAACTAAAATTTTAATCGCTTAATACCTAACACTGTTTAGTGCTAATAAATGGTATGCTTATTGAAGATATAAAAAAAAAAGTTTTGGAACGTTAAAATAAAGAATAAATTAATTTTTCGCGAGAAAAACGGAGTTCTTAAATCAGCGCATGTAATTGAACAATTTATAAAAAGTGTCGTTATATTGACATGTGCTCTTTAATGTAAAGCATGCTCCTTCAAAGAGAATTAAATAATAAAAAGTTAAAGAATGCTACTGTATAATGCTAGCTAGCCAACGAGAAAGAGGTAGCGGCGAGCATGCCGTCGGACGGCGCTCGGTGGGAAGGTAGAAGGTTCGAAAAATGACGAACTCTAATCGTATCTATAATCTTATTCGAGAGAGTATGGTTCGCATTAAAAAACATATAGCAATGTTGCAATAAACGTATTTTTCGAGATTTGTCCGATATTGTTCGTCGTTTGTCGCATTTCGGAGCTTTAACTCTCTTACCGAGAGCTTGGAGATAAAAAGTTTTAGAATTCTGTGTTAATTAAGTGCGATTGACGATAAAAATGGAACTCCGAAAAACCGTGCAAGACATTCAAAGATTTTCGATAAAATCTTAAAGTAACGCGACGGAAATCCATAAACGTATCGAATTTACTTTGAATTACACGAGATACGTATTAAACGAATACCTACACCGCGTATACATTGTTATTTGTTTCCTGACAGTTTAAATAATTTATTTTTAAATATTTCGTTGCGTGACGTAGTAATAACAGTTTGTACGCGACAGCTCGAGCGCTTAATTGCTCTGTTTACTCGCGGCGCGTATAATAGGCGTGACGTCATGCGTACATACTTTGCCGCGGTTATTAGGGCCTCCACAGCCACATTTCCGTAAATCCCGATCTACAATAAGGTCGTAAGCAGATTTTAAGCGCAGTAGCAGTAGGTCGTAAGGAAATTGTAAAGAAGGTTTTTTTCGGTAATAGGTTGTAGCAGAAAACGGTTTACGGTGTAGTAGGTCGTATTAGCAGTAGTTCGTAGAGAAATGGATTTGGTTCATTTCGCTTACAACTATTTTGCTAGGACCTACCATATCGCAAGTACCGCTCTTTTACAACCTACTGCTACTGCGCTTAAAACCTGCTTACAACCATATTGTAGATCGGGCTTTACGTGTCGCGCGTAAGGCGATTCTCTTGTAAGGTGGCGTAAAGCCCGGTCTACAATGAGGTTTTAGCTGGTTTAGCAGTAGAGCCATGTATGTACGTGTGGTGGCCCTAACATTTGATAAACAAGAAGGAAGAAATGATTTTTCTAAGGAAGCGTTGCGAGAGTGAACGCACACTAATGCAATACACTAAATTGAACATTTTTCTATACGCCAGATGCGTACCGTAGGAGAGCTCTCATAAGCTGGCAGGACCAAATCAGCAAAATCGAATGCGACCTAGCGGATTATTTAGTACTTATTTTGTACTATTTTGTACCACAAAAAATAATTTTGTACCCCGTGCCATTTCGAAAAAAATCATGGCGCTGCTACCTTAATATTGAGCTGGCAGGACCACAAGAAAAAAAAAGAAAAAAAGAAAATTAAGTACAAAAATGCAAAAGACTAAATTTGTACTAATTTGTACCGCCCAAAAAAACTTAATATATTCATCCCTTCTGCTTCAAATAACCTATAATTGAACTCAGCCATATTAAGTTGAAGAGTAAAGTACTCTTTCTTATCAGCAGAACTAAACGCTACTTGTGCACTCGATTCGGGATAATTTGTACCGCGAAAATATGAAGTTTCAGATTTTGTACCCCCGCCGTTCGTCCGGAAACTACCCCCGACCCTTATGTGTCTCAAGAGTAAAGTACCCTTTTCCACGAGCAGAATCAATCGCTACTTGTACACTCGATTCGGGATAATTTGTACCACAAAAATATAAAGTTTCAGATTTTGTACCCCCGCCGTTTGTCCGGAAACTACCCCCGACCCTTATATGTCTCAAAAGTAAAGTACCATTTTCCATGAGCAGAATCAATAATAACTTTTCTTAATATACCAACAATTCGCTACTTTAACTAACTTTCCTTCGTTCATACATGTACTATTTCCACATAAATATCAGTCATTCATGTCTATTAGTACTCAAAATAACTGCTATATTTGTCAAACTTTTTTTGTTTATAACTTTTTAACAAACAACGAGCGACGGTTAAAAACTTTTGAAGGTCACTCAGGGTCATGACCTTGACAAAATATGTCCAGGTCAAGGTCATCGGGGGATAGTCCCCTGATCGGTATATTTACCATAAATTGCAATACTAATTAAATACATACCTTAATTTTTATTCTTTTATTAATATAGCTGAATAAAGATCGGTCTATCAAAAGTTCTTTCTGTAATTGTAAAACGGGAAATAGAAAATACTACATCAAAAAATGATGAACCATTATCATGCATGAAATAAACCTAATTCTGATCCAAAAGTTGCCGAAATATAATAGTAGATATATAGCGCTGCCCGCAGTACGCTGCTAGCGTATATGTTGCTAGGTAAACAAAAATAAATAAGAAACTATTATTTATTTCTTGAACTTGATAAACGTTTACGCGAGGAAAACACGAAAAAAAATGTTGCCTTATATTAGACTTAGAATTACCTATTAAATTACATCTCTCAAAGATATTATTACAACTTTTTTTACTCTATTAAAGATGCGGTTTGTTTAGTAGTTCGAGTATTTATAATTTTTCTTTTATTTATCCTTCGTCCCTTCGTCCCTTCTCTCTCTCTCTCTCTCTCTCTCTCTCTCTCTCTCTCTCTCTCTCTCCTGTTTCTCCTGTCTCTCTCTTGTTTTCTCCGATATAACGCCTGGCATGATTCTTAAGCTCATTTCTGTTGGACCACTCCACTCTTATGCGTCTGGTTCTGATGGAATTCCGCTTTATGTTTTGCGTATTGCTTGGCCTACAATTTCAACGTATATTACCGCTCTATTTAACCGCTCGTTGGAAACATCTGTTTTTCCGTCTCAGTGGAAGCGAGCGCTTATCCGCCCTCTCTCGAAGATTCGTACTCCACTATCCCCGTCTGACACGAGACCGATAGCCAATCTGCCTGAACTCTCTAAGACACTTGAGAGGATCGTCGCCTCTCAAATTACAGACTACTTGACTGAACATAGTATCTTAAATCCTAGACAGTCCGCATATCGACCAGGTCACAACACTCAGGTCTGCACTTTTACGTGTCTGCGATGACATTAGAGAGGGGATTGATAATAGACTTATCACAATCATGATTCTCTTTGATTTCAGTAAGGCATTTGACACGGTTCCACATCCGCGCTTGCTCATCAAGCTTAAGGAGATTGGTTTCTCGGACGCCGTCCTTACTTGGATATTTTCTTACTTAACTGGCCGTTCTCAGGCCGTAGTCGATGATGCTGGTAACTTCTCTGATTGGCTATCTACGTCCTCCGGTGTCCCTCAGGGCTCCGTGCTTGGCCCACTTTTATTCTCTCTATTTGTCAACGATATCGGTCGCGTCTTGTTGTATGCACATCACATGATGTTTGCTGATGACATTCAAATTTATCTCTCGTGCTTACCGGCCGACATTCGTCATGGTTTAGAGTTAATTTCTGGGGATGCAAATGCTATTTTCGATTATGCGGAGTCTAACGGCCTAAAACTTAATCCTGCTAAATCCAAGGTGCTTATTTATGGCAGTCAAGCTTATGTTAAGGATATCGATTGTAGTCTTTTACCGCCTATTATTGTAAACCAAGTCCCTCTTCCTTTTGTGAGTGAAGTGAGGAACTTGGGCGTTGTATTTACGTCCACTCTTTCCTGGAGGAAACACGTTTTGAATGTCTCGCAAAGGGTCCATTATGCACTGCATAAACTAAAGTTCAACAGAAATTCACTGTCCACAGAATTGAGAACTAAATTAGTGATGACCCTGATTATGCCTCATATAGATTATTGTTGTCTCGTATACCACGGCTTAAGTAGTGAGCTGAACACCAAACTGCAGAGACTGGTAAACTGCTGTATTAGATTTATTTTCGACCTAAGGCGAGATGAGCATATTACGCCATATAGACGTCGATTGAGATGGCTTTCGGTGGAAAATAGAAGGTTATATTTTCTCGGATGTCAGATGTATCGCATCCTTTTTCTACATTCTCCATCATACCTGAGCGAGCTCTTCACCCTTCTTGACCCATCTCTGAGAGATCTGATCGCCTTGTTACCCTCATCACAGTCTTTTCATATTCCGTCTTGCAGAACTACTATGTACTTGCACTCCTTTCGCCTTTCGTCAATACGTTTTTGGCATACTCTTCCTAGCAACATAACATCAGCAGACACTTTTTCATCCTTTAAAGACCTTCTCCGCTGTTTTTACTTGCATCAGAATCTATTTGATACTCTTAGCCATCTTGTGTTAATCACTTTGTGCAATGTAACCGTCGTCTAGTCAGACTTCTAGTCTGCTGCGTTATATATATATATTGTTTAGGTTAAGTTGCGGAAACACTGTATATACTACGTTAACTATTGTTCTTAAGCTACATATCATGATATTTTCTGCTACTTAGCTCTTTCGATTTCTTAACTTTGCTGTATATTTTGCTAATATTTATCTTTCGCTACTATTTTATATCATATTGTATACTTTCCTATTATTATTGTATATGCTACGTTAGCTATTGTCCTTAAGCTACATATCATGATATTTTCTGCTACTTAGCTCTTTCTATTTCTTAGCATTGCTGTATATTTTGCTATCATTTATCTTTTGCTACTATTTTATATTATATTGTATAATTTGTTATTATGTATCTTTGCCCCTTAGCCTATGCTCGGGCATAATAAACAAATCAATCAATCAATCAATCTCTCTCTCTCTCTCTCTCTCTCTCTCTCTCTCCCCCTCTCTCTCTCACAAAAACGTCATTTTCTTCACTAGTGCATGTATCTGAAGTCATTGCGTCAGTATGGCGAGTACTCAGAGACGCCGAAACGGTATGGCATGTTCATATTCGTTGATAAACAATTAAAATCTAGCTTTCCACAGAAATTTAGCTTGGTGTACGAAATCCAACATCGCATCAAAGAAACGACACGTTCTCATCAGTATGGCGGACTGTTTGCGACGCAACATCGGTATGGCGCATACGGCCCGCGTACTTTATCTCACAAATAAACAATATAAAACAAAAATCAGATTGGTGCCCATTCCCCAAAAGTACAGTTTTTTAAACACATTCAAAAAATTACGCTGCGCAAAGGCGACATCTCCAGGCCGCCATACTTGCGTTTTCGTGTTCCGCATGTCACCGGCTATCGTCCTAAAAAGTTTCGTCGTGGGACCGATCATACATGATTTTTGTCACTAGCTCCCGGTCTATCACTGGATCTAACGCCCCTGGATTACTATCTCTGGGGCCATATAAAGTCATTGGTGTATTCGGTAATATGTTTGTTATTGTTTAGAGACAAATTAGTATAATTATTTATGATAATATATGTATTGCTAATTATTTTAACATACTACATCATGCGGATATCCTATATTATTTTTCTATATAGTTTTAATTGGCTTTAAAAGGAACAAGATATAATGGTTGATCAAGTACAGAAGCTGAAACTTGCAGTAGCGGTAGGAATTATTAAAATTAAAAGTTAAAGTAAGAAATAATTTTTTAGCAGATATCTTGAAAAAATATATTAAAGTCAGATGTAAATAATGTTAGACAAAATAATTAAATTTATGAATTTAATAATATTTTTATAAAATATATATATAATATATGGTAATATTTGATTGTTTATGATTTTATATACAGATGTGTATAAATATTGTAAGAGAAGAATTAAGAATAGATACTACTAATTTGAAATTTTTACAAAGTCTAATGAAGTAGAAGTTAGAAAAAAGAAAGATGAGAGAGAGAGAGAAAGAAAGAGGAGAGGTTAAGAGCAAGAGAGTGAGTATAAATTCAATTACTTTTACCACAAAATAAAAAACACGATACATTTTTTATTAAAACGATTTAAAAAATTTTATTGGAAGCATTCTTTGAACGGTATGAAATAGTAATCTTAACACAGAAAAACATAGAAAAATGCAAGCAGTATGATTTAAGCAGTAGGTATAAGCAAAGCAGTCAATTCTTTCATATCAATGTTTATTCACTCTATTATTCTCTTTCTCTTTTATTTTTTTTTTTACTTTTTTCATTCTTCTTTCTGTCGATATTTTATTCCTTTTCTTTATTTTATCCAATTACTGTAAATCTCGTTTACGTTGCAGATCCATGTATAAGATGTAACGTCTTATACAGTTATCGTAAAACATTTGTACAATATATATCATAAGCAATGTCAACAGTGTAAAAATAAAAACCGTTTACTGAAAATAAAATATAACTCAAAGAATCATTTTTTATAAAAATTACTAATAAAGATTATAATAAAAATGTTTTGCAAAACTTGTCTGAAAAACAATCTTCAATGAACATATCCAAAAGGAGTAGAGAAATCTATGTTGATGTAGAAACAAATGCTAAAATAAAATACTTAAATTTTTAAATGCTTGAATTAAATACTTAAATGCAAACAATTAATGATACTATTACACTGAAAAAAATATATGTAATTTTAAATGTTAAAAAATTTTACATTGTAAAAAATTATTTGTTTAAAATCGGAAAATTATCTAATTAGTACTGTAATTCTTTCGCGTTTCTTACGCCGAACGATTTGTTGTTTTAATTTATAAAAAAACAATTATACATATATGTAGACTCAATGTAGACACACTGAAAAGAATATTCATGAAATTACATGATTATGCTGGGTTTTCTTCCGACCCAGCATAATCATGCAATATTACTACTTAATGTAATTTTACATTTTTTAAAGTAAAAATACATATTAATGTAAAATATAGGTAAAATTACTCTTTTCATGTACAAATCACTTGTAGTTTTAAAATAGCTCACATAATCTAGCTACCAGTTCTTTCACCGCCAAACTTCTAAAAATTTCCAGTGTGCATACCCCAATTGTTCTTTAGTATTTAAGAAATATTCAAATTTCAAGGTACATTTAGTGAGAAGTAAACATACGGGTGATAATTTGGTATAATATACATTTTTTATTGGAATATATATTTCATGTAAAATTACATATAATCTGTAATTTTCAATGTAAGTAGTAAAATATTGCATGATTATGCTGGGTTGGAAAAAACCTATGTAATTTCAAAAATTTTTTCAGTGTACTATCACACTATTAACTCCTTGATACACACAACTACACAAAACTGTCAAAATATAAAATTTATCAGTTATGCTTCTGTCTTGCTGAAAACAAAAAGACAGTAAAGTAAATATGGATAAAATAACTGTTTTTATATGAAGATGAAATTCAATCTATTACTTGTGCCGCCCGGTTACGTTTTGCTTGTGTGCAATACGCGCAATCTGCTAATTCTTTTCACCAAAAACGCGCGACTCCTTTATCAACGAGAAAACGCTCCGAAAGTTGTCTGTGAACCTGCACTTTAGTCATTCCTCGTTGTTTAACCGTTAAAAAATAAAAAAGTGCTCCATAACATAAATAACGAATTTAACACAAATTACTCGTATGAAGAGAAGTTTTGTTTTTGGTTGCGTACCGAATATTTTTGTTGCGTCTAACCCGATCAAATTTTACTTTTGTAGCTATATGTGGTTGCAGCAAGAGGTAGACATTCTCCCAAAAAAGGAATTTCTTGAAAAGTTTCCGATAAGATAAGGCAACCTTTAAGCTTTTAAATTCTTATCCAATAAAACTTCTTTGTCGCGTGACATTACGAAACCGCTGAAGATTCATATCCACATGATATATTATTCTCGTGCGTTAGGAGAAATTTTTTCTAACGTACATATTCAATGAATACTATCTAATATTGGATAACCATTGTCGATAAACGTTATTACGTTCTCGTTTTATTTAGCTGATGTTTTATTGCAGCAATAATACATATAGAGTGTTTCTAAAACTATGTCAGAGATTTTAAGGGTGTATTGCAGAGGCCAAAATAAGAAAAGAAGTTCTTATAAATATGGGTCCAAAAATACTTTTCCTCCGAGTTACAGCCCTCTAAAGTTGAGGGAAAAAAGATCCACATAGAAACATAGCAAAAATTATGAGTTACAGAGATCTACTTTAACCGAAGATCAAAACATCAAAAAAAAGGAAGAACAATCAATCCACGATTGATTGATTCGGCAATGCAAATTTATCAACTGGGAAAGCGTTTTTGAACCCATGTTTATAAGAACTTTTTTTCTTATTTTGGCCCCTATAATACGCCCTTAAAATCTCTGACATAGTTTTAGAAACATCCTGTATATTAACAAATGTTTTTTGCATGGATATAACGTTCTCTTTACACTGTAAATACGCAAAGGATGTGAAACAATGAGCCGTATCGAATAAAAGCAGGTGTTCTAAACAATAATTAACGTGACTCGCGCGATCAACGAGCGGCGCGGTGTATTGTATCGCAGTAATAATACTGTAATTATATTGTTATAAGCTAGTTGGTTTATCCGTTGCGCCAGCCAATTCAGCCGGGCTAAAATAAATTTGATTGTACCGATTTAATTGTGTAATCTATTTAATCCTAAATTTACGCAACCTTTTTGTGCACATTTTGTTTACACAATAAGAAAAATTGAAAATCGTGGTCATATTATTAGAATTGACGTCCATATTTTCATGCAAAATGGTGCTATAAGTAATCAATTAAATATTTAACGAGTATAATTAATATCGAAGGATATATGATTTATGCGACAATTTTATTCGGTTTAATTGCTATTTGATCTTATAAATTGCTAATGGGGTACTATACAGGGTGGTCCTGAAATAGTTGCGTAAAATCAGGGATTGGATTGGGCTCGTCAAAAAGATGAAAAAAGTTCCCATAAACGTTAGTCCAAAAACGCATCCCGCAGGAGTTACGACTCATTTAATTACTGATACCTGATACAGAAGAATGGAAGGCCATGAAAGGAAAAAACTTTATTTTTATTTACAGGAGTTGTTGAAAATGTCCACCGTTAACTAAAACACACGCTTCCATCCGTCTAACCATTGACTGTCTAACACGCTCAAAGATTCCTGGCGTATTTCTTATAATTTCGCAGCTGTTGATAATGCGATCTCGTAATTCCTCTACATTATTGATTGGAGTTACATAAACAAGAGTCTTTAGGTGCCCCCATAAGAAGAAATCTAGAGGGTTGCAGTCCGGGAAACGCGGAAGCCATGGAATTGGTCCACTTCGACCAATCCACCGATCAGGATATCGTGCATTTAGGTATTCTCTGGCAATTATGCTGAAATGCGCGGGCGCTCCATCATGCATGAAGTACATTTCTGTTGTTTATTCGATGAGGATCTTTTGTCTAATCATACAAATATCGCAATATAACGGAACGACATTTCACCATCTTACTAATCTTTGGCATAGAATAAATTTGAACAAGACTTAACTAAGAGTTATAACTAGATAGATAAACGTTTCAGTCGGTAAGTTAGAATTCGCAAGTAGATAACTAGTACAATATAAAATAATTACAACTTAACACTCCTCCTTAATTATTTTACGTCGTAACTCCTCAAAAGCCTTACGAGTTAACGGCTTCTTCAAGATGTCAGCCAATTGTTCGGAACTCTTGACATGCTTCAGTTTAACTGTTTTCCCAATATGTTCCTCAATAAATTTTCTGGGAATCTCAATGTGTTTCTTGCCCTTGGTTACCTTACCTTCACTAGCGTTCTGCATCATGTGAATAGCAGACTGATTGTCTACGCACAGCAAGGTTGGTGTATTTAAATCCAGAGAATCAAGTTCATTTGCGATACGTCGAATCCAACAGATGTCATCAATTGAAGAAACGGCTGCCCGATACTCGGCTTCGGCTGTTGAAGTCGCGACAAGACGTTGTTTTTGAGAGCACCAGACAATTGGACCTCCACGTGTGACAAGAACTCCACTGGTTGAATGTCCCGTACGTGTATCACCTCCATAATCAGAATCCGTATAGGCGACAAGTTCTGATCCTCCAGTGAAAAATATTCCGAAACCAACAGTTCCTCTCAAATACTGGAACACACGTTTGACCATCTTCCAATGACTGACCATTGGCTTACTATTAAATCGGCTCAAATAATTTACAGCAAAGCTGATATCTGGACGTGAAATTGTAGCCAGATATAACAAACTTCCTATGACTTCACGATAAGGTTCCGACTTGTCCAAAGGCTTGTCATTTACACGATTCTCCTCATCAGTGACCATTCCACGTTCAATGGGAGTAGACGCAGGGTTCAACGAGTCAAAGTTGAAACGATGTAGAATTTTCTCTGTGCATTTTGACTGGCTCACAAAAATTCCAGTTGGTCCATTTTGTATTTGCATGCCTAGATATGAGAGACTTCCTTGGTGGTCAGTGTTGAATGTGGCTTCAAATTCTTGATTTAGTCGATTCAAGATTTTAATCATGTTCTTTTCAGATGTTCCTACGAATAGTCCATCATCTATGAATAAGGCGAAAAACATACTTCTATCTTCATTATAGTAGATACAGGGATCATCATCGGTATTGTCAAAACCAAGTGATTTCAAAAATTCGGAAAATTTTTCATTCCAGTTCTTTGGTGCTTGTTTAAGCCCATAGAGGCTTTTAAGTAGTTTACAGACACGATCAGTTCCATCGTTGAAACCTTCCGGTTGATACATTAAAATATCTTCCTTCAATTCACCATGCAAAAAGGCTGTCTTGATATCGAAGGTCATCAGTATCATTCTCCTAGAAGCCGCAAGACTTAGGATTAATCGAATCGATCCATGGCGAGCGACAGGACTGAACGTTTCAAAGTAGTCGATTCCTTCTTCCTGTTCGAAGCCCCTGGCAACCAGACGAGCTTTAAATCGACCATCTTGTTTCTGACGTAAGACCCAGCGACAGGTCAACGGTGTGTACTTGCTTGGGAGTTTTTCACCAATTTCCAGGTCTTCATTTTGGTTAGAGAATCAAATTCTTCAGACATCGCTTTGCGCCACTTCGCATCTTTCAGAGCCTTGGATACAGGAATATCTTCAACTTCTCCAATCATAGCTGTGTTTGCTCTATTTCCTCCACGTATATAACTTAGAACATAATCGGTGAGTTTGATGGCTTCTTCAGGTTTCGACGATCACGTAAGTTTGATGATACAGGGTTATTTTCAGTCTGAGCAGACGAATCATCAGAGTCATCATAATCATGACAATCTGAATAATCAGACGATTGATCATTGGTGTTTTCAGGGTTGGATTCTTCGGAACTTTCGGATTCTTCCTTTGAGCTTTCATTTTGGCTTTCTGTCAGTGAAGTTTCAATTTCAGTGTAACCTTTTTCGACTCCAATTTTCTCATCAAAGATTACATTGTCAGAAGTAATGATGTCACGTTCGTTGGATACATAAATTCTATAACACGGCGAGTCCAGATCATAGCCGACAAAAATTCCTTTCTTTGATTTTTTTTCGGTTTTGGCCCGTTTATGATCTTGAATTAATACATAACATTCGCATCCGAAACTTCTTAATTTTCTGACATCTACTCTGCGACCAAACCACAATTCTGCGGGACTTTTGTCTTTCAGTGAGCTTGTTACTGTCTGATTCAAAGTGAAAACTGCGTAGTTACAGGCGTATGTTACAGGCGTATAAACATTTGTTCTAGTATGGAATACTCCAAGTTCTTCTAAAAGTTTCTTAGTTTCAGCATTCTTGATTTCAGTACCATTATCTGACTTGAGACACTTGACTTTTTTTTCAAATTGATTTTCGACCATTTTCATGAAGATATTGAGTTTTCCGACAGCTTCATCTTTCGTTTTCAGGAAATAAACTGTTCTGAAATGCGAGAAATCGTCCTTGAACAGAAGAAAGTACTTCGCTCCTCCTAGAGACTTGATATTCATCTCACATAAATCGACATGAACTAGATCCAAAGGTTGATTTGCAGTCTTGTAGTTCGTCGGATGAGAAATACGATGTTGCTTTCCGTAAACGCAACCTGGACACACATAATCGTTCCAATCATCAACATACTTAATGGAATTCTTTTTCAAAATGTCTCTTACATATTTGACATTTTGATGAGCAAGTTTTTCATGCCAGGTTTTAATAGAGGCAGTCAGCAGGCACTTGTCAGATTCTTCTTGACGGAACATCATCTTGTACAAATTTCCTTTGCGTTTGGCAATCGCTACTGTTTCTTTATCAAGGGTTGTGAAAATAGATTGGTCAGCAGTCGCAGTCTGGAGATAACCTTTGTCCAACAGTTGAGTGACCGAGAAAAGATTGAAAGTCATCCTCGGAACATATAATACATTTTGAAGTACGATTTTGTACCATTCTTCACCATTAAAGGCTTCCATTTTAACATCTCCCATTCCTATTCCTTCCAATTGAGTAGAATCGCCAATTATGATCATTATAGGTTTCTCAAAGTTAACGTAATTCTTCAGCCAATCCATGCGAGGAGTCATGTGCTGTGTGGCAGCACAATCCTGGAACCATAAGTTATTGCAACTTTGCTTCGCATTTATATCATTTATATTTGCCGTTGACAGACCAATAGTAATAAGTGCACGGCGGTTAGATTTCTTGGAGTCATTATCTTCAGATTTGTCACTTTTCTTGCTACTACTTTCGCCAGAATTTCCTTTGGGGCAGTCCTTGGCAAAGTGACCTTTCTGATTGCAAGTATTGCAAGCGTAGTTATTCTTACAGTAGTTCAGGTACTTGGTGCACGGCTTATTTTTGCAATATTTCTTTACATGTCCTTTCTTACCGCACTAGAAGCATTCAACAGATGAGTTTCCTTGTGAATTTGACTTTTCGAATCTCTTACCTTGCTTGGAAACAAGAGCATTTTGAGACTTGGTCTCATTTGACTGTTCGCTTTCGTTCAATCTGTCTTCTTCCAGTCGTAGACGTTCAAACAGCTTACTCAGATTCTTGTCAGCAGCTGCAGCGTTGTCCCAGGCAGTACGGAAATGATAAAGTTTAGGCGGCAACATTCCTAATATTCTCGTTATAATCCAGCTTTCTTTCATCTCTTCTCCTTCAGCAACTAAATCTTCGGCACATTGTTGTATCATCATACAATTTTCAATAACAGATTTGTTGACATCATACTTATAATTAAAGAACTGTCTTTGCAATCCTTCGACAGTGAGATCAGACTTCTTACCATACAAGGTTTCAAGTTTATCAAGCATTTGTTTTGCCGACATACAGTTTGCAATTTTCTTGGCTATGTTGCTACTAACGTTTAATCCTATGTAGGTTTGAGCATCAAGGTCTTGCTTAATCCAGATTTTAACAGTCGCATCGGTATCTGGTCCGACAGGCCTTTGTTCTCCTCCAGTCGCTACTAAAAACAAACCTTTCGATTTTAGCGTCAAATTTAATTTGAACCTCCAGGATATATAATTGACATTTTCTTGTGAGTCCTCAGACAAAGTTTCCATTTGCGATTTGATTGAATCCATGACGTTTGTGTATCTGACAATTTGTTGACTGTAACTGACTATAACAATGAACGATGACTGACGTTGTGTCCGTCGTAGATGGATATGCTGTAAGTCCGACAAATTTAATACAGCAATCCTGGGCCCATAACCTGTTGTTTATTCGATGAGGATCTTTTGTCTAATCATACAAATATTGCAATATAACGGAACGACATTTCACCATCTTACTAATCTTTGGCATAGAATAAATTTGAACAAGACTTAACTAAGAGTTATAACTAGATAGATAAACGTTTCAGTCGGTAAGTTAGAATTCGCAAGTAGATAACTAGTACAATATAAAATAATTACAACTTAACAATTTCATTACGCATAAAGACTCTTGTTTATGTAACTCCAATCAATAATGTAGATTGTAGAGGAATTACGAGATTGCATTATCAACAGCTGCGAAATTATAAGAAATACGCCAGGAATCTTTGAGCGTGTTAGACACTCAATGGTTAGACGGATGTAAGCGTGTGTTTTAGTTAACGGTGGACATTTTCAGCAACTCCTGTAAATAAAAATAAAGTTCTTTCCTTTCATGGCCTTCCATTCTTCTGTATCAGGTATCAATAATTAAATGAGTCGTAACTCCTGCGGGATGCGTTTTTGGACTAACGTTTATGGGAACTTTTTTCATCCTTTTGACAAGCCCAATCCAATCCCTGATTTTACGCAACTATTTCAGAACCACCCTGTATATTAAGAAGATAGTAAGACTATTTTACATATCGCAATATAAATGTGGCGGTGTTGTCGGTCTATTTTTAAATTCGAGGTCTAGTTGTGGATTAGATATATAAATTAAACATTGTTTTACTACATGTAAAATAATGTTTAATTAAAAACAATAATAAAAGAATGGTATCTCTGAATATTTTCACGGGACTAAAGATATTAATTTGCCATTAAAAATTATACAAATATACACATTATTTTAACATATTGATTTTTTTCATCAAATCCAATGCTATATACTTTTTATTGTAAAAATTCTATATTAAAATGCCTTACTTTATAATTAATGTTTTAAATTTGACTATTTATGGATACATAAATAAAGTGTACAACATTATTGTATATGTCGCAGCCACCATGCGGTAATATAGCACTTTATAAAGGGTCTAGACATTGGACACATGCTTTAATTCAATCTTTAAATCAAAATATACAAATTAATTACACACACGGGGGGGTGCAAAAGTGGCCTTCGGCCCCTCCCTCCCGTACCCCCTCCGCCAGTTGGCAGAGTGGACCTCGCTTTACAACTTACAAAGTACAAGTTGTAAAGCGAAGTGAAGATTAAATTACAGCATGTGTTTATTGTGGTTGGACTCTTCGCGATGTGTCTAGACACTTCATAAAGTGCTACATTACCACATATGGCTGCTACATATATAAAGTAAAAAAAAAATATTTGCTATTAGCAAATTAGTAGGTTAGAAAAAGGATAATGCTATTTGCAAAAAAAAAACAAGAATTATACGGATAACATAATGATTCGGAATTAGTATCTACCTCATCCACACCTATTTCGCTTATCCTACATTTGTCAATATAGATAATTTGTCTTATTCACTGTCAATTGGGTCTGAGTCAGTCCTAAGAGATCCTCTCGTGATCATCGCCTCATGAATCCGATTTAGGGCGCCGAGGGATTCAATTAAAATTAAACTATGGTTCAAAGAGATTCAAATAATCGCGCTGCTCTGATTCGGGACAACCGCAAGAGTCAATTGCATAATCTAACATTGTAGTAGGCATGCTTGATCCATCCGCCCACTCGCACTGCAACGCAACGTCTTTCTTTGAGGAAGATACGAAGGCGACAGAATCTAATTTTGTTATACGCCGTAAACATTCTCCGTTCGAGAAAATTATTCGCTTAAACTAGTTTTTGCTGGTCTAATTAACCGCGAACGGATTGTTGAGCAGTTTAATTGCAGGTAGATACTTTGTACTGAGATTCTCTCCTCCGCGAGAAAACGCAAAAAATTGAATTTTGCAAAGTGCTCTAGGGTAAACTGTATTTTCTGTACTTTTGGTTTCTCCAAGATCCTCCGCGATCTGGTCGTAAAACGAAAAACGAAAGAACAAAAGTGCCGGGTGAACCTCTAAATGCGGTAGAAAACCGCGATAATTATGGCAATTTGTCGCGAATAAACCTACATTGCATGCAACACCAAACGACTGTGGTATCATTAGTAACGCTTATCTACGTAACAATGTGTGCGTTTTCTTAGCAGAGATCGAGTGCCGTAGAAGCGTTGCGTATTATTAATGAACGTGCCCATTAACTTTTCCAGGCGAATCGAAGACAATTTTCTGGATGGGCAAATTAACGGAAGCACTATTTTAGATTAGACAGCCTTTTTGCGTCGCAATCAACATTAGTTTATAGAGACACTCATTTGTGAAATGTAAAACTACGTTATAAAGTATAAATTGTTGTACCTATATGGTAATACAACATTTCTCCAACGTTCAAAGATCGAGCGTTATTCATTTAGCCGCCATCACAATTTTTGTTACGCGCAATTTTGTAATTGAGAAATTGTAATTTTTGTTATACAAAGGGGCCCATTCACTAGACGATGTTGAAGCAACCGGTTCGATTAATCCCGTCGCTTTCGACAAAATTTCCCAAATATCTCCTAGTCAGTGGGCAAACGCAATCATATTGTAAGCGATATTTGGATCGCCTGAGCAATATTTTGATTGACGGTCTGTCCCGCAAATCCGATCACAATCGCTGTCAATCTGAAAGCAGATTGCACAGTGATCGCTCAGTAAATGGACGATTGCAATCGGATTTCCTGACTTGCTGGACGCGCGCATGCGCATATTACTTTGCTTTTCACCACACACTTGTCACACATGTCATTCCATTGCATCGGTTGTCTACCAAATCGCTTGTATGTCGCTTAGTAAATGGGGAGCTGGGAGATCAACCAAATTGCTCAGCAATTTCAGAGCAATAACATTGTATCCGGTTGCTTCAATATCGTAAATGGGGCCCTTAAAGCTCCGGTCCACTTGACGTCAAGTGGACCGTAGAGAGCCTCTAATCAGAGTGGCGATATACGGCTACCACTTTTGATTGGTTGATTAGAGGCTCTCTAGTAGACCGCAGCCCCGTATATCTCGTATATCTCGCGAGTTCGAGTCGAAAGGATAAAACAGAGGTGGGACACGATATAAGGGGCGCGTGTGGAAATAGTGTGTAGTGACCGTTGGAACGCCGAAACACGCGGGACCGAAGGGAAAGAAAGCGTTCGTGTCGGATCGGGAAGAGGACAGCAGCCCAAGGAGAAAAGGTTAGACGGGACATAGTGTTTCGCCGAGGGGCGCCGAGGGGCGAAACACTATGTCCCGTCTAACATTTTTTACCCTATGACGTCGCTACCCGCCCTCGTCGCCAGCGTGCTGCTGCTCTGCGGAACTCTCAGTGAGTGGAGCATATATTTCTCGAGATGTTACGCGCGTTTTCTACGTAGCCGTCCGACCTCGCTACTGTTTGATATACTGTTTCGAAAAGGTGCCGTTTCGAAATATAGCCGTTACAGACGGAGATAAATATAAGCAAATAATAATCCTCGCAAGACAAACCAAAGTCCCGAGACTCCCGAGTCGCACAACACAAATACAACATAAAAGATTGAATTTAGCAACTCGCAGGATCGCGAGTGGAATGGAAAATGGAAACGGTTTGCTTACGTATCGACTTACGTTTTACAAACTTCACGAATTATTTTAAATATTAATATATAATCCCCACAAATTTGATATCGGAATTCTTACGATATTTGGAAAATAGCTAATTTAATATGGACGTGTGTGATTGAATTACCTGATTAATCATCATGGAATATTTTAAAACGAGATCATCTTGACATACTCGCGCGGTTTGTCAGTCGACAAAAGTCGGGGATGTTTTACTTATACCGCGTTGTAATTCATCGGGTTTACCGCGACTCGCATCAATATACCACACTCCACCGTCAAAAATCGCGCACATTAGGCATGTCAGCTAAACCAATTTTACGTTTAACTTTCGATATTCGCTCGATGCACAAGTAAATAATATTAATAATAATCATTCATAAAATTATTAACTTATAAACAAAGAAAGGGAGGGGGAAAAGAAAGAAACGTCAATGTGATGACTCGCGAAGCGTTAGGGTTTAGACACAATGCGATGAATAAGGAACAAGGAATAGATATTAATAGTAGCATTCTTTTCAATGCACGTCTATTGAAAAAGGATGCGACTATGAATTCTATTCCTTGTTCCTTATTCCTCGCATTGTGTCTGAGCCCTTAGGGTGCCGTCCCATGGACATCGGAATTATTGTAAAACAGAATCGGAAAGGTAGAATAAAGGCTCAGACACAATGCGAGAAATAAGGAACAATTAGGAATAAATATTAATAGTCGCATCCTTTTCCAATGCACGTCTATTAAAAAAGAATGCAACTATGAATTCTATTGCTTGTTCCTTATTCCTCGCATTGTGTTTGAACCCTGATGGACAGCTAACCAATCATAATAATTCCGTTCCGTTTTTTCACGCCTGGGTTCCCCATGGCAAACATTTTACGGAACGGAATTGAAGCGGATAAACCTGTAAAGGTATCCCATAGACTTATATAGATAGACCGGCCCCTGCCGTGAGAGCACGCGTCGGAAGATGTACGGTGCAGACATAGCCGTGGGGGGTCTCTTCTTTCTGTCTTCTGATCGCTTGGTGGGGATAGACGTCTAGCCCATTTATTCCCTACTAGTCCCCACTCTAGACTTCTATCCCCACCAAGCAATCAGAAGACAGAGAGAAGAGACCCCCCACGGCTATGTCTGCACCGTACATCTTCCGACGCGTGCTCTCACGGCAGAGGCCGGTCTATCTATATAAGTCTATGAGGTATCCACACACCCTTTTCCGTAACAGTAACAGTAAGGCACAGAACATATACAAATAGAAGCGCAAGCTCCGTGTGTAACAGTGGAAACACGAAACGCCGCGCGATCGACGCGCTCCTAACGGCATGGCCCTGGAACTACATTCTATATCTGTGGCTGTCCGCTGTGTTCCGAATACACTGCCAGTACTGAAAATCTATAATTTACGTTATACGTAAACTATAGATTTTCAATACTGGCAGTGTATATCGGAACACGGCCTATATGAACTGTAAATAATATAGAATAATATATGTTAATAAATAATGTTATTATCGTCATTAAATGAGGGAATGCGCAATAAAGAACAAATAATTGCATATAAAATAAAATACATTTTTATTTCAAAATTTATAACATGAAATACATTTCTATTTCAAAGTGTGTAACATATAATTACATTTTTATGTCAAAGTGTGTAACATAAAATACATTTTGATTTCAAATAAAGTCTATAATAATAGACATTTTAATTTCAAAGTTTAACATGAAATACATTTTTATGTCAGTGTGTAACATAAAATACATGTTGATTTCAAATAAAGTCTATAATAATAGACATTTTAATTTCAAAGTTTAACATAAAATACATTTTTATGTCAAAGTATGTAACATAAAATACATTTTGATACCAAATATTCTTGCAAATAGCCTAATTGTATGCATGTATTACGCTTAAGCAACTCTATAATCGTCGAATCCTATACGCCAGTAAACTACATATCACAGAATGTTACATAATAATCTCTACGACTACATTAACATTACCGGTTTTTCTCGCTCATCTGTGATGCTTCTTGTGCATACTCAAATCGGTTATGTGGTGGAAGGTCTTCTGACATGTTATACTTGCGTTGTTCGTCAGGCATGTGCGACTCCTCGTGTTTCGCTAGACTGGTCTTATTACTTTCTTTCAGGGCCTTCGGTATTGCCTTCGGTAGCAGCAGTCTGAAAAATTAAACAATACAATTAGATTCACACACTTAAAAGACAGATTCACAAATATATATACACAAATATATATATATATATATATATATATATATATATATATTTTCACAAATAAAATTGGCAGCAAAAAGAATGCAATTATAAAAAAGAGATAAGGCAAAATCAAAAAAGAAAGCAAAGTGTAATAACTAAAGAGAAAATATGATTGTAAAAATTGAGAAAAATAAAAGATAGTCCGAGTAAAATAGTTATACGTACTTGATGTTGATGTACCAGCATGTGTTTCTGTAGATTGTTCAGCCTGTTGAACTCGCGATCGCACACTTCGCAATCAAACTTCTTGTCGGGATCGTGATACTTCTTGTGCACACTCAAGTCGGTTATGTGGTGGAAGGTCTTCTGACATGTAGCGTTGTTCGTTAGGCGTATACCTGACTCCTCGTGTTTCGCTAGACTGGTCTTATCCATGAACCGCCGACCGCAGTAAATGCAAGGAAGCGGTCGCGATCCACGAGGCACCACCACAAATTCAATATGGCAGGCAGTTTCACTTTCACTTTTCGTGTCTCCGAGTCTCCGACGTCGACCATGCCCGATCGACGTTCGGCTTGCTTCGGCTTCCTAATCCTGCATGGCCCTGCCGCCATGATGTTTCTCCCCTTCTCGTACTACCTTCACCCCCATGCAGTAAGGTTTCGACCAATCGCGTTGCGCGATTCGGCCGATTACGGTTTTCAACCCGCTACACGAGTCTCCCCCCTTAAATCTCGCAAAAATGCGTATCGAGAAAGCGCTTGATATTTAAAATTTACGTGTAAAATGTAAAACGAGCACCGGGCAGAAAATTCACGTATACGTCCAAAATAGATGCAATAGGACGAATAAATGTGAGCTGAAATAATTATTAAGCAGATTACGCCATTTAAGAAGAGAGATGAACGCTTATCTTAGATATTATAAATTCAACATTTTATTCATATTTCCATATGGGGCATTCTTTGCCAAATCGGTCGGTCGCCGACCCTGACCCCTTTTGATTTTGCTCTTAATTTTTTAACACAATCAAGTGACAAAAATTAGTATCCCTGATTTTTTCGGATTTTTATCTCAAGTTGTATTCGATATATAGATATTTAAAGTTTTGAAATTTATCTTTTCCTGAAAATTTCAAATAGCTGTAACTTTACTTTTATATATCGGATCGTAAAAAAATTGGTCACAAAATTAATCGGAAGAAATGTACTTTTTGAAAAAGAATACGGCAGAATGCTATGTTTTAGTTTTCACAGGTTTTAATTTTACGTTTAAAGACTAAAAATTTGTTTTTCAAAATGTATGTTATTTTTTATTTTTATACAAAAATTCACAAAAATTTTTGCGTTAATTACCAACATTTTAAGCTCGGATAGCTAATCCAACGGATAACCATTGTTCAGCAATATCTGGATAGCCAAACCAATATTTTTCTCGTGGAATTTCGGGTGCGATAACCAAAAAACTCTGTCAATTAAACTTATCACAGTGCCCTTCTTTTGACAGATAGGATGTTGTGAAAAAAAATTGAGATATCTCCCGGAAAACGTGGTTTTGTGAAACCAATCGAAAATCAAACGGTTTTGATTGGCTCCCCAATGGGCTTCCCTTTGTCCCCTAAAGTTGTAGACATTGTAATGGAGGATTTGGAGGCCAAGGCTTTGATGACATTAAAATTTACTCCTTCTTTTTATAAGAGATATGTTGATGACGTGGCTATGGCTGTTCCTTCCGATGCCTGTATTGATACCCTTAAAGTTTTTAACTCCTTCCATCCTAGGATCCAGTTCACTATGGAAATTGAAGTGGACGACAGATTGAATTTTTTGGATGTGACTCTAATACGCAACAAAAACCGTTTGATTTTCGATTGGTTTCACAAAACCACGTTTTCGGGGAGATATCTCAATTTCTTTTCACAACATCCTATCTGTCAAAAGAAGGGCACTGCGATAAGTTTAATTGACAGAGTTTATTGGTTATCGCACCCGAAATTCCACGAGAAAAATATTAGTTTGGCTATCCAGATATTGCTGAACAATGGTTATCCGTTGGATTTTATTTTTAAGGTTTTTAGTGAACGTTTGAAGTTCCTTTTCAATTGTGGAAAGATAAATGATTCTAATAACGAGCAGAGTGACTTTAAAACTACTTTCTTCACCACCCCGTATATCCCTTCAATTTCGGAACAATACAGACACAAAATTAAAGATTTGGATGTCAAACTCTCATATTATAGTCTCAACAAAATGCGTAATTTTATAAAGGTGCATAAAGATACCCTCCCCGATCCTTCTAGGAGTAACGTTGTATATAAGATAAATTGCATGAACTGTGATGCATCATATGTGGGCCAGACTGGAAGAAAATTACAGACGAGAATTGAAGAACATCAGTCTCACATTAGAAGAAAAACTAAGTCTCATTCTGTCTTGACTGACCATAGATTAGATTGTAACCACGACTTTGATTGGAATGGAGTGGTAATTTTGGATAATGAACCGTTTTTTAAGAAACGACTAATATCTGAAATGATAAACATTAAAAGACAAAACAAAGGTTTAAATCTGCAGACGGACACAGAGAATCTTCCGGATATTTATTTAGGCGCTATTGAAGGTCTCGCCAAACTTTGATGTTACTTTGTTTTTCGTTTATTTTATACTCCGGCACCAGGTTGTTGTTTGACCTCTAGTCATTTTTATTTGAAACGTCAAGATGACAAGTCGTGTATTAAATATTGAAATTAATTTTTACGGAGTGAGCTACGCATTGTAAGTTTATTTAATCTATATTGTCAAGCGCTTGTGTTTGCATTTGTTGGATGTTACTCCGAATTAACTACACAGGTATCATGCACTTCACATTCCTGGAGATAGTGGAGATGAGGATGTCATCTATCTTTTTCTGAGGATACCTGGGAATTCTTCGAAGAATGCATCTGCGAATGTTTAAGTGTGAGACACAATGCGTTTACACCTTTGTAACATTCAGGACTGCGCTTATATAGGACCGCGTTTTACTTTTTAATTGAACTGCGAGAATGGGCAGAATTTGTTTGACAGTTTTTTCTTAACACTTATGACTACGGTTCACATCTTATTTTTGACTACGGCATTATGCGAAGTTGCGAGTTTTTTTATTTTTGTGTATTCATTTAATTTATGCGCTGAAGAGGACTCGAAGATTGAGTCGAAACGTACGTACTTGTAAATTATTTTTGATTAAAATTTTATTGCGCACCAATTACCGCGCGTTGGCTCTATTGCCTTATTATCTTATATTTTTTATTTATCTAATCTATAAATTAAAAAAACAAAATAACGATACTTTTCAAACAATTTACAATATATTATAGACTAAAGTCGGAAAAAAAATATTTTTATTATTTTTTAAAATTCGAAAAAAATGAAAGAAAAAAGATTCCCGTTATTGGACCAAGCTTAAAATGTTGGTAATTGACGCAAGAATTTTTGTAAATTTTTGTATAAAAATAAAAAATGACATACATTTTGAAAATCGAATTTTTAGTCTTTAAACGTAAAATTAACTGTGAAAACTAAAACAGCATTCTGCAGTATTTTTTTTTTAAAGTACATTTTTTTGCGATTAATTTCATGACCGATTTTTTTACGATCCGACATACAGAAGTAAAGTTACAGCTATTTAAAATTTTCCGGAAAAGATAAATTTTAAAACTTTGAATATCTATATCTCGACTTGAGATAAAAATCTGAAAAAAATCAGGGATACTTATTTTTGTTACTTAATTGTAATAAAATATTAAGAGCAGAATCAAAAGCGGTCAGAGTCGGCGACCGATCAATTTGGCAAAGAATTGTTAGATTGAACGAACTTACCTGTGAAGTTCGATTCTAATTATGCCCTGTGTCTCGTCCAGATGGAAAACTATGTAGTCGTGCTCTTGCATGCTTCCAGACAACAGCATTCAAAGCATTGCCGAAAATCAAATGCAAGCGCTCGCATGCTTCCTCAGTGCCCCTCGCACGGCCGGCGCTTCTGGGCGCTGCGCGCGCCTTCGTTCTTCATAATTTCAAAGAAGACAAATCGCGATGTATCAGGGAGGGGAAAAAAATGGAAGGGTGGGCGTCTATCCGGACGAGACACAAAGCATAATTAGGATCGAACTTCACAGGTAAGTTCGTTCAATCTAACAATTATGCCCAGTTGTCTCGTCCGGATGAAAAACTATGTAGCTGTTCAAAAAGGCGCAATTTGTCAACCAAATACTGTATTATAAAAAGAATATTATTCACAATCTAATGTTGATGACGTAAGATGAGCAACGCAAAATTATATAAAAAATAATTAGTAAGACAGTTATGTTAGGATACCGTAAGAGACAACTTTTTTTTTTTTTTTTTTTTTGACGCTGGGAAATTTTCATGGACTTCCTCACCTCTCGGGGGAGAGGCGAGGGGTATGCCGGACTCCTACCGGCTAAAACCCAGCGAGTATCCTTCCCTTCCCCATATAGGGTGCGCCCGGGAACTCACTCTCGTATTGCGTCCAGGCGCCCCCTGGGTGGGGCCTTCCGACCCCCGTCCCTAATTCGGCGGCGAGGGACACCACCTCTCGCCGCCAACCGGCTCAGCGGGCTATCCCAGATGAGACCCCCCGATCTCACCCGGTCCGCCGAGGCAGTTGGGGGGAAACACCAGCCCCCCCAGCCCCCCTCCCATACGAGGCCGGACGGGCACCATTCAGCCCGCCCAGCTGGGTCACAAAACGAAAGGAGGAGAGCGGCGGCGCCGCCGGCGCGCCCCTGCGCGCGCCGGCTCGCCGTCCCTCCGCTCCCTCTCGGCCGTCTCCTTCGCGAGCATCACTGTCTCGCAGAAGGAGACGACCGCCCCCCAGGCCTCTCTGTCCCGGACCATGGCCGCTGCCACGGCCGGGAGAGAGAGGTCCGCCCCAACCTTATCTATCAGGGCTCCGCGCTGCACCCCGAAAGCCGCACACTCGGCCAGGGTGTGCTGCGCGGAGTCCACCGGTTCCCCACAGTGGTGGCACTCCGCCGTGCGCTCCTTCCCTATGCGACACAGGTAGTCACCGAAACACCCGTGTCCGGTGAAAACCTGTGTCACTCGGTAGGTGAGACCTCCCCACGATCTGCCCACCCATTCGGGCAGAATCGGCCGGATCGCCTCGACGACCCGCCCCCGGACAGGGGTCAGGCTATTCTGCCACTCCTGGAGGGCAAGCTGCCGAGCCTGACTACGTACCACCGCCCGGGCCCGCGCCACGAGTGGCGCGCCCCCCCGATCCGCCCGCATCCCGCGCACACGCCGATATACTTCGGCCTGCGCGAGGGCCGCGAACTCGATCGGGGGGACTCCAGCCAGGACGGTGGCCGCCGCATGGGAAATCGTGCGGTACCCCCTCACTAAACGGGTCGCGGATCGGCGCTCGGCACGGTGTATTTCCGACCGAACAAACCGATCCGCGATCGCCCTATCAGCCCATATGGGCGCCCCATATAGGGCCACCGACCGCACGACCCCATGAAAGAGGCGGCGCACCCGCGCGCAAGGGCCACCCAGGTTGGGTTGCAGGCGGCCCAACGCGGCCGCCATACCCTCCATCCTGAAGGCCACCCCCGTAAAGTGCGCGCGGAAGCGCCACCTCGGATCCAGCGTGAGCCCCAAGTATCGCATCTCGGAGCCCACTGGGACGGTCTCACCCCCCACCCGCAGGCCTAGTCCCCGGGGAGGCGGCGGCCCCCGCCGGTGGAAGAAGGCAATCTCCGTCTTCCTGGCCGCCACCTCCATGCCCAAGCCCCGGATCTCGCGCACGACCCTATCCACGGCGATCTCCGCCGTGCGGGCAGCGCCCTCCCAGGTCTCCCCAATGACTACCACCACCGTGTCGTCCGCGTAGCAGACAGCGGTGCAGCCATCGGGGAGCGCCACTCTTAGAGGGCGAGTATACCCGACGTTCCACAGGGAAGGGCCAAAGACCGACCCCTGCGGAACGCCGCCGTACACGGCCACTCGGCGTCTCCGCCCATCCGCCCCCCCAACCAGCAGCCACCTGCCGGAGAGGTAGGCCCGGACCATTGCCCGGATGTAGACCGGGACCCCCAGATCAACCAGGGATTCCTCGATCACCCCCCGGGGAAGCGAGTTAAAGGCGTTGACGATGTCCAGTGACACCGCCAACGCCACCCCGCCTCGAGCCAGTCCTTCTTCCACGAGGGACCGCACACGGCCGATCGCATCGACCGTGGACCGCCCCCCGCGAAATCCGTACTGGTCCTCCGGTAGCCCGGGACCACCCCCCCACTCCAAGTGTCGGACGAGTCGGCCAACGAGAATCCTCTCAAAGATTTTGCCGATTTCGTCCAGAAGGCAGATGGGCCGGTACGCCGATGGCTGATCAGGAGGCCTGCCCTCCTTCCTCAGAAGGACGAGGCTGGCCTCCTTCCACTTCCCCGGAAAGACGCCACGCTTCAGGCACTCCTCGAAGAGTGCCCTCATCCGCCCGACGAAAAACCCCGCGGTGAGCACCATCACTCGCGCCGGGACGCCATCGGGACCAGGGGCAGTCTTTTTGCCTCTTAGCTTCCCGACGGCGTCCGCCATCTCCTCGTCCGTGATCCCCCATTCCGGGAGCCAGCCCGGCACTTCAAGCGCGGGCGCGTCCGCGCCCTCCTCCCCTCCGGCGGGGAAGAGCGTGCTCAGGACTGTCTCCAGGAACCGGGGATCCATCGACGAGGTCAGCGGGGGCGCCCACGGTCGCAACTTCTTCGTTACGATCTTGTATGGGCGCCCCCACGGATCCTCGTCGAGCGAACGGAGGAGTTCCTCCCACGCCTCGATCTTGGCCCGTCTGATGGCACGGCTCAGGAGTCTCCGCGCCTCGCGGTACGACTCCCAAGCCCGGTCCACCAGGGCCGTCACCCCTCGCCTCCTGGCTCTTGTATAGCCGCGTCTGGCCTGGACCGAGGCGCGCCTCAGTTCGGCGATCTCCCCGGTCCACCAGTACGCGGCTCGTCTTCGAGGTGGCTTGGCCCGGGGCATCGCGACATCGCAGATAGCGGTCATCGCGGCCCCCAGCCACTCCACCTCCTCATCTATCTCTACCTCCTCCCCCCTTCCCGCCCAAGTGACAACCCTGGCGGCCGCCTCCAGACGGTCCTCATCTAACTGCTTGAGGGACCACCGCTTTACGGGGCGGACATCGCCCAGAGCAGCGGGCGGAGGGACCCTCGCTCCCACGACCATCTCAATATAGAGATGGTCGGAGAGCGTCTCCACCTCAGAGACGACCCTCCACCCGCTGATCCCCCGCGCGGCGACAGGGTTGGCCAGTGTGATGTCCACAACTGACTCCCCCTGCCACCTCACGAGGGTACTCCTCGCCCCCCTGTTTTGTACCAGAAGCCCAAGCGTCGCCGCCCAGTCGGCGACCACCCGGCCCCTGGCGCTGTTCGCCCTCGAGCCCCAGAGAGTCGAGTGGGCATTAAAATCCCCAGCCACGAGGACCGGGCGACCGGGGAACCTCCTCACCCAGCCGCCCAGCTCCTCGAGGCTATCCTCGACCCTCCGGAGCTCCCAGCTTGGTGGGAGGTAAACTCCCACCACTACGGTGGTCCCCCAACGGACGACCACACACCCGTGGCCGTCCCCAAGCCTGGTGGCAGGAGGGGAATCTCCGGAGCTCCCCCCCCCCCCCGCCCCAAACTATCGCAATCGAGGCGCGGGAGTCCGCGAACCATTTGGGGTCGCTGGCCGGGACCCGATACGGCTCGGCAGCGACCCCCAACCCATAACCACGTTCCGCGAGGCTCTGGACAAACAGGTCCTGAGCCCCGCGGGCGTGGTTTAAGTTTGTTTGGAGGAGCCGATGTACCATCAATCCGGGGTAACGTCATCGGCTCCACCGGCGCCAGTGTCCTCCCCTACGTTGGTCACGTCGACCTCCATCTCCTCCCCGGTTGTTAGCTGCTCTGCTTCCTTCGGAGCCTCCCTCCTCTTCCTCTGCGGGAGCGGGATCCCCTTACCGGGCGGATTCACCGTTCCCGCCGCCGCCGGTGCCTCCACCGCCGCGAGGAGCACCTCCCCAGCCGCTGCCGCCAGCACCACGGACGGGAACCCCCCCCCCACGGGGGAGGGCCACCCGCGGAGTCATGGGAGTGCCCACTCTTGGGCCCACGGGTTTCCCCCCTACGGGACCCGCACGACAAGCGGGTCCTCCTATCCTATGCCTCGCCGGGCCGCCCGAGTCCTTGCAGACCGGGCAGCGCGGCGAGGACGCGCAATCTGCGGACCGGTGCCCGGCTAGGCCGCACCGGAAGCACCGGTCCCCCCACTCCGTCCCCTCGTTGGGGCAGCGCTGGCGAACGTGGCCCAGCTCCATGCACTTATAGCACTGGAGCGGGCGCTCCGCCAGTAGCTCCACTCGCGACCACGTCCACCCTATCTTGACCTTTCCGGCCTTTGACAGGGCGGCCGCGGCCGCGAGTGGACACCTAGCCCACGCTGCCCCCAAACCCGTGGGCCCGAGCCTAATCGGTCCCACCCTTATATTTTTCGACCGACACTCCCCCGCGCGCGCTATCTCCGCCGCAATGAGGTCCGGAGTCGCCGCCTCCTGCAGATCCCGAAGGAGGATCTCTCTCGTCTTCATGGGACGATCCACTTTTACGCCCTCAACGCCGGAGAGGGCCGTCGACATGGCGGTGGCCAGGCGATCAGCTTTTTCCGACCCCCCAGCCCCCGCCACCTCGAGGATCAAGGCACCCGTGCGGGCCCTCCTGGGCCTGAGCGCCTCGATCCCCAGGTCCGCCAGATTGACCCTCTCCTGGGCCAACCTCATCACCTCCGCGTACTCCCCCTCCGGGGCCGTCAGTACGACGGCGGCTGTTCGGGGGGGTCGCGGAAGAGCGCGGCGTTTGCGCTGCTGCTGTTGCTGCTGCTGCTGCTGCTGCTGCTGCTGCTGCTGCTGCTGCTGCTGCTGCTGCTGCTGCTGCTGCTGCTGCTGCTGCTGCTGCTGCTGCTGCTGCTGCTGCTGCCTCTGCTTCGGCTGTTGCTGTTGCTGTCGCCGCTGCTGCTGTGGCCCTTGCTGCTGCTGTGGCCTTTGCTGTTGCTGCTGCCTCTGCTGAAGGGGAGTTCCCGGCACCTCCCTCGAGGCAGCAGCTTTTCTTGCCTTCTTGGCGGCCTTCCGCCCTACCACTTGGGCCCAGGTCCCCTCTTGGGATGCGGAGGCCGGCGTTGGTCCCAGGACCCCTTCCGGCGAAGAGGTGGGGGCTCCAGCCTCTCCCCTCTTTCGTTTCCCCGGCTGAGGTAAGGCTCCCTCCGGGCCCGATGTTTCGGCTCCACTAGTAGGGCCGGAAACTCCGGGGTCAGGGAGCTCATGTGCCGCGTCCGACCGCGTAGATCCACCGGCCCATTGAGTCCCCCCCCAGATTGCCGGACTCCCAGGTTCAGCCGGGGTCGCCGCCGCCTTGAGGAGACGGAGAGCCCTCGGTTCCCACTCCTCCCTGGTCCACCGCTCCATGAACATGGACAGCTGGTTTAGCACCGTCCTCTGCAAATAATCCTCAAACTCCCCCCGTGATTTAGGAAGCCATCCGGGGGAGGAGGTTGACACTGCTCCTTTCGGCGTCTGATTGGCCCTCCTCCCTTCCTGGTGAGGGGAGCCGGAATTCCTCAATGGACTCCTCTCGGCAGGCGGGGGGTCGAGGTCGCGGAGATCACGGAGCTCGGAGAACCTCTTCTCCAATTCCGCGATTCTCCGGTCCCTCTCACACACCTGCCTCTCCAGCATCTCCACTTTTTGTCGGAGGGCATCTGTTCCCCGGCCCGTCTCAGCTGAGGGGCCGCCAGCCGCTCTCCTGGAGAGGATTTTGGCCCCCGCTTTGCCCACCAGGGCAGCCAGCCGCAGATCCCTTTTGGTGGTGCCAGAGAGGTGCTGGCAAACGTAGGCCAGATGGTCGACCCTCTCGGCGTGCTCGGCGATTTTCTGCGCCACGTACGCCGTCTCCTTCCTCGTCATCTGCTCCTCCAGCTCGCTCACCGGAGGCAAATTTTGCGCTGGTGGAATGGCGCTGGTCGGCGGAGTCACCTCTTCCCACCGTCCAGAGCCCACCATGCTGCCCAGATCCTCCACTAGCCGGGCCTTCTCCTCGGCCCGATTTTTGGCCGCCTCTAAGTTACGGACAACGGTCCGTAGCCTCTTCACCTCCATTTTTTGGGCTCTCGCCACTGGATCCTTAGGGTTCCGCCCCCGCGTTTCGGTCGTTCGCTTTGGCGTCCGCGTAGGGGGAGTCATAAAACTCCCGTTCTCGTCGCTATCCCCCGAGGGCACGAAAACTGCATCTCCTTCATCGTCCCCCACCCCAGTTGAGGCGCGAGACGAGGTCGACACCGACCGCCCCCTGCGCGAACTCTCCTTGGAGCTTAAGGGCCCGGGCCTCAGACTCAGGGTCTTGCCCCCCCTCGTCATCCTGTCCTCGTCCGTCGTGTCCTGCGTCATCGTCATTTCGTTTGTACTCATTTCTGTTTATTCCCACTCCCCGCCACGGCTCGGGGTTGCCCCCTATGCCCCAGCCCCCTGCCAACAGCAGGGCGACTAGGACTCCAGGCCCTTACTCCCCCATGAGGAGAGGGCATCAAGGCCCAGCCCCCCATGGGCTTTCAGGGCTCCCGTCGCTCCGACTCGACGGGCACCGTGGCGGGTGCCGCCACGCGGGGGGCCCCACGGACAGACAGGTACCGCAGGGTGTCGCACCCCACCCAAGGTCCTGCCCGCCGTGGCGACCAGCCTGCAATCCTTAACCGGGGCCGAGGTAACCTCCGCACCCCGGCTAACCGTCTACTCCGATGGCCAGGTTCGGAAGGGATGCGATCCCCGACCATCAGAGTTACCTTACTCGCCGCCGGTCTATTTCGCCCGGCGGCCCCCATCCAGCACACACATATGCACACTGGGCCACACCCGCCGGGCCCGATCTCGGAGTACGTCCAAGCAGTCCCCGCGGGCGCAGCCCCACATGTACCCCCACATTCATACTGACAGCACAACATGCGGGAAGAAGAGCCCCGAGGACCCGCTCCCGCATGAAACGTCACACACATATCTATAAATAAAACACAAACAGCACATGACACAAACGGGCATGTGCCCCCTCCGACCGTCGGACCCAGCCCCGGAAATAATTTCCGGCGGCTCCGAACAGCCCCGCTTAGCAGGCCCCAACCCCGGAATAAGTCCAGGTGGCCCTGGTGGACGTCCTTACCTCGGGTGCGAGGGGCGCCCAACCGCGCCCGCCCACGCCGCCCCGGAATGAGATCGTCGAGTCCGGGAAGCCCCCAGTACGGGTAGTCTCCGCGCCCATTGAACTCCCGAGAGAGTCAATGAGGCGGAGCCCCGCCAAAAACCTGCCGATTTCAACTCGCTCGAGGCGAGTCGGTGTCGATTGCGACAGCAAGCTGCCTAACAATACGACAACCCAAAGGAAATCGACAGAGGAGGAAAAGGAGCCCCCGCCACGACGGCCCACCCGTAAGCGGCGCCGACTCACGCGTACCGCCGCCCCACGCCCCTACTCCGGCCGCGCCGGAACCGCTGTGGGGTGCAAGCACTCCCTGGGACCGCTCCAAACGGAGCACCTTCGCCCTCTACAAGGCCTACGCCAGGGGGACGCCTGTCCCGTGCCTATGGCTGTCAATAGCGCCCCCTGGCAGGTTTCCTCTCTGGGGTTCTCTCTCCCCGGGTGAGGTGGCTTTTAAGGCGGCCACAGTCGCCCGTGACAAAGGCCGGATCGGGACCACGCATTTATGACTCCCCCTTCACCGGAGTAGGGGTCACGTCCCCTACGGCACAATGCCCGGCTCGAGGTCCTCGGGGTGGCCAGGGCCCCGCCTGCGTGGGAGAAGGGAGGCACCCACGCCCGTCCCAACTACCCTCCGCAGCCTCTGAGATGCTTGGGTACCTCGGGGTCGCAACACCCGTACCGCCAGGATTGAGAGATTGCTCCCTCGCTCCCAACGGCCCCTGAGGGAGCCGTAAGAGACAACTGTGTTGTCTTTTGCTTTTTTTTTTTTTTACTATTAGTATTAGAATTAAGTTGTGCGCAAGAGGATATAAATTAAACCTTTATGATAGAAGAACCGCGTTACTGAAATCCTCTGGATTAATAATAGGCCTATTGTAAAAGTTTACGAAAACGCGAGATTCACCGGTCCAGCCTGCCGCGCGCTTAATCAGGTCGAGCAAGACTCCCTTCCTCGCAGTTTTTGATGTTGACGCGTGACGGGTACTGTGAGCTGAGAAAATAGTAGTGTCTATTCCGCAATCGTCTAAGCTCTGTCGAATCCAACGGCTTACAGTTTGAGCCGTAATAGCTTTATATGGTTTAGTAAGAGAAATAAAAAGGGAATCGCATTCCGATGGCCGTAGATCTTTAGTTTTATCTATGTAATATTTTGTTAGGCGAACGATACAGAGATTCTCGCTTTACGAGCTAGCTGTCATGGGTATATCCTGCTTCCTTCGACCTTTGGAGACTCTAATAATGACGAAGATGTACATGGTTGCGACCAATTTGCGAGGCGTCTAAATCTCGAACTCATAGGTGATTTTATGCGAGACTCGATATGTAAGTTCAGCGATGTCGATTGTAAGACAACGATGACATAATTTGTAATTCAACGATGGTAATTTAAACTTTGTTATCAGGCACTGATGATGATCATATTTAAGGTCAAAACGTCTGTATATTTATAATTCTTTGTATGTTTTAAGCACTAAGAACTTGCTTTGTTCGCGAAGCCCTTCTTTGAATTCGTTTAATTATTATTATATTTATATTGGTTTGCTTAAATCCAGTGGTACAAAACTAAACTCATTATTTGTAACGCCAATACTATTACAACTTAAGGAGGTTGGCGCGTTTGACGAAATATAAGACAAGTCAATAATACAAACATAATACGAAAGTTAATTATATCAACTATATATAGAAAAGATTTTATTAACTTCTACCGTTCCGTTTTGAAGATTTTCGTTTTAAAAGTTACAGAAATGTATATACAATAGATATACCCTTTATGTAAAATCATATTATGTATCTCTGTTCCTGTACGGTAAAAATAAATGAAATTTTTATGTTACACTTTTGTGACATCGAGAATTGCAATCACGGTTTTTTAATTCTTTAAGTTTGAACTTTTTTTCAATTTCTAAATTATTTATTTAAACAATATCAAGTATAAAAATGGGACAAAATTGCGATTTTACGCTTTCTCTAGTCGCAATAATAACATGTTATTTATGAATCATTTCTGAGACTAGCTTTACACTGTTTAATCATGAAAACAAAATTGTATGTATATAGAATAATATCACGCCTACCTCCTTAAATCACAAATCGGAATGCCTTTTTGACAAAAAAAACTTTGATGCATTATAGCAATAACTAACGCAGTGACAATAAACTAATTCTTTCACATAATTTTGCATAAATTAATAGTTTTTGCTACAAAACATTTTTTTCTGAATAATTATGAAAGAATCACATAAGTAAATCTTCTATATAAAAAAATAGATTATGTAAAAACATAAAATTATACTCAGTAAGAAACTTAACTTCAAAAAGAAGATAAGTAAACTTCTGATGATAAAATTAACGAAGTGCAAAGAAAAGAATTAAGAAAGAATCCTCCTTTTTTATGTTATTACTGATTAAATAAATAATTTTAATTTACTTTTACACAAATGACAATATCTTGGCGGTTGTCATAGCCTCTCATAGATTTTCTTATTTAAATCTCGTTGATTATATAGGATTGATTTTTTAATAATATTGTTTTCATTTATTTTTTTTATACATATGCATTTGTACTTAAATTACTTTTAATATATTAATTTTATCTTTGCTTTTTATGTGTTGAAGACTAATTAAACATTAACGTTTACGAGTCATTGTGTATTTATTATCTTTAATATAAATAATTGTAGATAAGTTTTAAACGATAAACACCTCTTTCTTTGCTCGTATCTTTTAGTCCTGGTTTTTGTTTATACTTATAATTGTTGAATACAATTAATTACAATTTGTTAAATAAACGAGCGGTATCTATGTATTCTTTTAATTTAGTCTTTTATATTAGTGTTTTTCGACATATATATATTTAAAATGATAAAAAAGCCAATGACCTACGTAACTAAAACTGAAATTATAATATATGTACATGTATAGACAGTAAAACATAATAAACAGATTTGTGGTTGATAATAACCAAAATAGATTCAATAATGAACCTATAACCTAATAGACTACAACGCAAGACTAACATAACTCGCAGGTTTATTAAAATCTTATGCATTACAATTTTTGATTAAATATGAATATATGATGGGTCAATGGGAATACTTTCAATTAAATAAAAATTTAATTTGAGTGTTAATTAAAATCTTATTTGTTCCAAATATAAATAAAATTTTAACTCAGGTTGGTTAGATGCTTATTAAATATTAATATGATCCATATATGCGCCTGGACAATTGAAATCCAATAGCAAGATCTTATTTAAATTTAATTTTGATTCATATTTGGAATATATTTAAATTTAATTACTTTTATATTCAGTATTTAGTTTTTATTTGAGTTTAATTTTGTTCATATAAATTACTAATATAAATCATATTCAAAACATATATAACTTTTTTTCGCGGGCTGTTTGGTCGGTAGTAATATCCGACCACTGTGACCAATAGTTGTGGAGGCGCCCGGCGGTACTTACAGCGTTTAACGATGGTATCGTGGTCGGAACCGGGAGTGAGAGCGATGGCGACGGTTCTTGGGGTAAGGAGCCCCTGTTTGGCGAGCCGTTGATGGACGAACAGGAGCCTTCCGGTTTCCCGGAAGCTGCGATTTAGACGTAGGAGGCTGAAAACGGCGCTGCGACGCCTGCTGACGGACAGGCTGTAGGGTCTTCTTACCCACCAGGGCTGACGATTTAGAAACCTCGCGCCCTGCCTTTTCACATGCCTGTGCTGCTTTAAGGGTCTCCGTGAAGTTTTGACCAAACAAGAATTCATCAATAGGTGCTGTCTCAGCGGCATTTTTGCCTATGATGTTGAAGGAAGGCTTGGTGAACGCTCTTCTAGCTAGGGAGAGGCGAAAGTAATGATCAGACAGTAAGTGTATGCCCTCCGAGAAGTATGATAAGGCTGATCGTGCGTCGTCCTTAAGCTCGCGCAAGATTTCCGGTTTTAGCAGGATTGACATGCCAGAGCCGAGGGCATTGAGGCAAGCACCCACTTGAGCCTGTGAGAGCGATTGATACTCGTCACGCTTGAGGACTGACGGAGTTAAGGCGGAGACTAATTCCTTGTTGAGTTTTGGTGGAGCCAATGCCGCAAGGTCCGCCTTTGCTTCATGTTTGGCAAGAAGTCTGGTACGTATGTCTTCGTTTAGGCCGACGCGGGCTTTTGTCTGAATCAAATTCAGGATAATCGGGTTCCAGGCAGATGAGGCGGGCGGTGCCTGATCTCCTCCAAATAAATCTCTGCCTAGGGCATCTGTCTCTGACAAGATCTCCGGGTCCTGAGAATCCGGAATGACCGCGGAAGGTGGATCCGCAAAAGATACATTGCCAAGAGTTGCAGAAAAAACGTCGCCGACGTTAGTAGGCACTGGTGTCACTAAACAGAGAAAGCAAAGCAGAAGAAAACAGTCGGTTATGTCCACTCTTTGTCAAACTAGAAAAGAAAGGCATGTGGGTCGACAAGAGGACATACCTGGTACAATGCCTCGGTCAGCTTGTGCGACCGTCTGTTCTTCAGTGCTTGCTAATTGCTCTAATAGGCAGGAGGTACGACCTGAGAGACCGAAGTTAATACCTCGTTCACGGGCGAAATAGCCATTGCAGGTGACCTAACCTCCCGGGCAGGATCTTGGAGGTTATGCACGTCGGCTTGGTCGGCGATAAGCCTACGAACCTGCTCAAGAATCTGAAAACAGCTGTCCCTGGAAAGAGAGCCTCGAACGGATGAGTTCCTCGATGTCCGCCTGCTGTCCGCAGAGTGGCTGCGCGATCTTCCTCTACGTCGCGAGAGATCTCGAGATCGTCTCACGGGAGAATCAAGGTCGGTAAATGACGCGTCGGTAGCGACGCTACATAAGGTCTTCTCACGCACTTCGAGCTGTTTGGACCCAAAATGGCGACAACAACGCTCAGCTGATCCAAGGTCTGTAGATAGACGCGACGACAGCGCGACGACAGGTACGTCGCGTCTATCTACGGACCTTGAGCTGATCAGCAAAAAAATATAATGTTTAATTTTTAGACAAATGTTAATGTTTACGCTGTTTAAAAGTTAGGTTAAGTTAAAAAACATAAAAATAAATAATACTTGGTCGAAATTAGAAAAATAAACAGCATGCATTCTCAAATATATTAACTAATTTTATTACTAACTCTTAATTATAAACATTGAGTTTTAAAATAATTAGACTAGAAATTAAATGTTCCAATAATCTTATATTTTTATTAATAAACATGTAATTATAATAAAATAATAACGCAAATAATACATTTTTTTCCGCCAGTAATAATTAACAGCAATATCATTTAAATGGACAACTGGCGATTAAAATATTGCAAAAAAAATATTTATTTAAATAATATTGTTATTAAAATAAATATTTGAAAACAATAACAGCATTGCTTTGCAAATAATTTGGATTTTTAGAAAATAGATTGCCTATAAGCACTTTTTGAAGCAAAGGATTTATTTTTCGATAAACGTATTTTCTTTTTTTGCTCGTTAACAAAAATAATTTGTCGAATATGAATATATCGACGTAAAATATTGTAGAAGAAATTACAAGGTTTAGTACGTTCCGCACAAATGTTTGAGATAGTTAATTCTTTATAAGGTGCCCATTTTTCGATCATTTGTAATAAATGCTCAAATAATCGAGGGTGCAGAGCACATCTATCAAAATGCGCTTGCAAATGACCTTCAACTAAAGAAATATAGTTAAATATACCATTTGAAGAATTTTCTAAGAATCCAAAAGAAAGAGCTTTGGTACAAAACGAATACTGACCATTATCATCAGTAAAAGCTTGTAAACATATTGAACTTTGGCTACGTAGTTCCAACTCACGGGCGTAAACTAGTAGAGGCGCTAAAAACACTAGTGGCGAATGGCGAACTACGCACACATTAACAACTGTTGTACGACGTGCACTAATACACAGTTACCGGACCCAAAATGGCGGCCGTGAGAAGACCTTATGTAGCGTCGCTACCGACGCGTCATTTACCGACCTTGGGGAGAATAAGCTCGCGAACGATGCTTACGATGGGCTCTGCCTCCTTTCGAGCGTCTCGAGGGAGAGCAATCCTTTCTATCCTTATGTTTCGGCATCCTAAACGACGAAAATCCTGAATATGGGGAAAGTGCGTGTTGTCTAGACTAACAAACAGAACACAATGAAGAACAAAGGCGCGCGCAGCGCCCAGAAGCGCCGGCCGTGCGAGGGGCACTGAGGAAGCACGCGCGCGCTTGCATTTTATTTTTGGCAATGCTTTGAATGCTGTTGTATGGAAGCATGCAGGAGCACGACTACATAGTTTTCCATCCGGACGAGACAACTAGGCATAATGCCCCATATATTATTAAATGCATTTTTATCAGGGCGCGTACTATTTTCGTCGACTCTGCTAAAATATTTAATACACTATATTCAACGAGATCTACATAGAGATGATAATGTATGCTTACGTACCACAATTATCTCGGTATCATCAAGTATGCATTACACTTATTATTATTTACTGCTGTTTTTCAAAATTTATTTCGGAAAAGATGATTGAATATTGTCAGTTAATGCCCGTTTCTACCAACGTCAGTTAACTTCAACCTTAGGTTAACTCACTCTTCGTCTCTTTCTAAGGGCGACAGTTAGAAAGAGACAAAAAGTAAGTTAACCTAAGGTTAAAGTTAATCGACGTTGGTAGAAACGGGCATAAGTCGATTAAAAAATCTTAACTTGTTAATTGTAAATTATCACTGTCGAAATAAATAATGTATTACTTGGTATTATACCTACACCTTTAACGAAATATCGGTGTTTCATCTTATTATTGTTTAAAAGTCATCTTAATATGTGTTATTGCGATAAATATTACAACATGCCCCGGTAGTCGAATTGGTTACGACGCCCGAACGGAATGCGTGAGGTTCCAGGTTCGAACCCTGGCTGGGGTAATATTTTTCGCAATAAAAATTGAAGTCTATTTAAATTGACCAAAATCCATGGTCCAATTCATCGTCTCAATTTGATCTGAAACGTGCTGTGTGAATCTGAAAAATCTGGTTGGCTCGCAGATTTTCAAAGTTCATTTCAGAAAAGATGATTGAATATTGCCAGTTAAATCGATTAAAAAATCTTAACTTGTTAATTGTTAATTATCACTGACGAAATAAATAATGTATTACTTGGTATTATTATTTAATGTGACAACGTCACGTGTGATATGTTGTACGAATGTTATACGAAAGCTCATTCTGTTTTGCGGTCAAATTCTTCATGCTTCCATGAAATGATGTCACGCGTAACGCGCATTATCCCTAAATTCGAACGAGGCTCTTGGGCCTCTTAGGCGATTATCCGCGCCTTATCGGGCGCAATATCCTAAATGGGCGATATCGTCATCCTCCCGTTTCTTCTTTATGTTACAGCGTCTGGAACGAGATTGAAGCACTCAAGACTGGACATGAGTTCGCAGTTTTCGGGCGAAGGTGTAGTATCGGTGAGTGCTTCTCGATTCGCTCTTGATTCGATTTCTCGTCTCTCCTTCTACCGTCACCGCACCGTTTACACTCCTTTCTTTCTATCTCAGACACTGAGGCCCGGTTTCTTTTACCACCCAAGATCCTGGGGATGATTCAACCAGATCCCCGTATAAACAACCTTTCCAGCAAGTTGGATAATGGATTTGTCCCTTCCTTCAACGCCTATCTGCCGAAGAGGTTAAATATTTACCGTGGGCAGTCTATGTGACATCGACGAGCGGGCCCGAATTCAATTGCCACTCGTTGGATATGTATGGAGCGCGCGAGAAGTTGCGATCGAGACAGCAAATTTAAATATATTTAACATATTAATTATTTTTATAAAACCGTCGATTTGAAACTAAATAAAATAAATATTGACTTGTGATTGACGTTTCTAGAAATTTTTAAGAGTTTAGCTTGCTCTAAAATCTAAAAAAATTGAAGCTAAATAC
>JASTWQ010000834.1:0-66255 GCA_035220615.1 Leptothorax acervorum
TCTCTCTCCTCTCTCTCTCTCTCTCTCTCTCTCTCTCTCTCTCTCTCTCTCTCTCTCTCTCTCTCTCTCTCTCTCTCTCTCTCTCTCTCTCTCTCTCTCTCTCTCTCTCTCTCTCTCTCTCTCTCTCTCTCTCTCTCTCTCTCTCTCTCTCTCTCTCTCTCCTCTCTCTCTCTCTCTCTCTCTCTCTCTCTCGCTCTCTCTCTCTCTCTCTCTCTCTCTCTCTCTCTCTCTCTCTCTCTCTCTCTCTCTCTCTCTCTCTTCCTCGTACTTTTTAAACAATTAGAGTAAACTTGAAGGATCAAAACTAATACTGTTTAATATTGCGAATGCTATAAATACATGCAAATAAAACTATAAATTAATACATGACAAGCTTTCCAAATAAACAAAATAAATGCATTAATTTATGAGGATAGGTGCTCAACTGTCTCCTTGCACTTCTTATCGCGTTTCCCATAACTTCCATCTTCTTGTTTTCTGTATGGAGCATTCTTCAACCATTTTCCTGCATATAATGACAAATCCGCTACAGCTACATTGGGTCTCTTGTCATGAATTGCAAAATAATAGCTCAGGTAAGATTACTGGGCACAAGCAAGAAATGTTTAAGGGAAAAGTATCTTACTCCTGTTGAAAAACACATATATACAAATATTTATAAGGCAATATGTACTCACCTATAATCAATTCCCACAATAATAATTTGCAAAAGGGTTTCTTTTGGGTAACATCGCCTCGAAAATTGTATTTACATGCCAGAGAATTAGTAATAGCTGCAGCCATAACTGCATACAATACTTCTTTGTCTTTCACTTTAACGTCCTCTTTGGCTTTAACTTTCAGTTGTACAAAATAATGTACCTAACAAACATAAAAAAAAGACATCACTGACAGCAGAAAGAACAGCTTAATAAGAGTCTTGTGCTGATTGCATAGATTATACTTTTAGATTTAAATTGACTACAATTTATATAATTATTCTTCTGGGTCTAAAAATATAATCCAATCAGTACAAAATTCTAATTAAACTGCTTTTTCTGCTGAAATCAGCTACTGTTAAATTCAAGACTAAAACAAAAAAGTAAAGCAAGATAGAAAAATATTTACTACAATACGGAAATTTTCATTTGTCCTAAGATATTCCTCAGAAAGTTTCATTTCTTCATCAGTTTTTAAAGGATATGATGGCATGCTATCAGGACGGATATCCTTTTCTTGATTTGAAAGGACAGAACGTGAAAGCTTACACTGGAAGGTCATAATATTGTCTAATTTCAAATTTATTTCCTGTCTCTCAACTGCCGCCTTCTTCTTCATTTCTTTAATTGCTTTCAATAAGAGGTGTAGAAGAGCTGTATTATTTGACGAAGAAAATGATTCTGAAGAAAAAGAAAAATAATAAACTGATCATAATTGATTATCTGTTTTTGCTGTTTTGTTAGTAAAAACATTTTCTAATATTATCCACACATTATTAAATCTATGTACAATATATAATTATTTTGTCACTATAATTTAAAGTAAAATTTATTTTACAAAATAAAAATTAACGTATTAATTAAATTTAAATAAAATTAAAAATTTGATAACAGCACATACCAATCTATAAGAAAAAGTAGGAAAAATAAATTTTTAACAACTCACAATTGTCACTAACAGATTTCGTTGGAGACAAAAATAATTTACGTCTAGGAGACTTCTTAGGACTTTTATGATTGTTGAACTGCGACAATTGAGATTTAATAGATTTTGTAGAATTTGTAAGTTGACTGTTAGACAATGATAGCTGAGAGCTACAAGACTTCATAGGATTTTTAAGTTGATTATTAATCAGTGATAACTGACGGGAAGATGATTTTACAGAACTTTTATGTAGACTGCTCAACAGTGACTGAGAATTGCAAGTAGGACTTTCAAGTTGCTTCCTAAACAGTGATACTTCAGAGCAAGAAATTCCAGGACTGTCCAGTTCCAGAACTTGACTGTTACCAGAAAATGATGGAGGAGAGCTAAAAGACCATAATTTTTCTTTCTCAACATCATTATCTTGCCTCTCAAATATTTCAGAAGATTCGCATAATTGTGATTCATAATCTTCATCAAAGTTTGTTAAGTTTGTTTGTTGTATTTCAGTTTCAGAAGGATCTTGTTTAGACTTCTTTAAGTTGAGCTTATTTAGAGATTTTTTATTTGAATATTCCTTCTGTTTTAAGTGCACTGCCATCTTTAATTTAACTTTTTCCACAAGTTTCTCATCTTTATTAGCTCTATATCTGGTTGATTTTGAAGACATCTCTGACTTAGAAAATTGGACTGGAGGTGGAGATTCAACAGTTCTTTCCTCCAAGTTGAAAGATGGACAATTATCTTCATCTTCTGTACTTGAGTTTGGAATAGGCTGGATCCTGCAATATTTGTTCTTATGAGATTCGTTATTTGAGAAATTCTCTTTTCTTTTCTTCTTTCGACAATCTCTACCAAATTCACGCTCAGTTTCATAGGTAGATGATGCCTCATATCCTTTGGCTGCATTATGAGCAGATAAAACATCACCTGTGAAATAAATATTTTCCACTAAGATGTAATTTAGCAACAATAATAATAAGACAAGAAAAAATAAAATAGGAGAAATTCAAACATACTGTATAATTTCTTAACTTGCACTTGCTCTAAAATCCATGATGAATCAGGTTCTTTGTCCATTTTTACAGCATTTGTAACCATGGTTGATTTCGAAAGCCATAATATCATTGACTCTTTATTATTCATATAATCATTATTACTATTGAAGCCAACTAACCATTTAGTGCGTCCTACTTCATACTCAACTTCATCATTTTCACTGTCTTTGTTATTCCTTAGGAACTTTACAACTATGGTATATTCAAGACTGGAACGCAAATCAGTTTGTCCTCGAACAACATTTATTAACGACTAATATACAGGGTTTACCAAAAGTATGGAAACCCCTAAATATTTCGAAAACTACGCATTTTAGAAAAAAATGTTTTAGACAAAAGTTGTAGGGTTTCAAGTAACGCATTAAATAGTAATATTAGTGTGACTGCAAATAACTTTGTTAATGCCAGGCAAAAATAACTTTAAAATTTTTAAATGGAAACCCTTATTTTTAATTGCATATTCTTATAGCTTACCTCGAGAGCTTTTCAAAACACTATAATAAAGTATTTTTTTATTAACTATTTTTCAAGTTATGGAGCTTGAAAGCTACGATACTGCCGGCATCAGCGTTACCCAAGATGTACCTCGTGGAGGTTGCACGGTCGGATTTACACTAGCAGAGTTGTAAATAACAATACTTTTGTGATTGAAGTTTTTAATTACTAATTATATTACATAATTTTAATTTTAATTGAGTTTAAGTACAAATGTTTTTTGGAATTGTAATTAAAGTCGTTCAATTACAAATAGGTACATTTTGAAATTGTAATTAAACTTGAATTTTATTACAATTAAAAAAGTAAAAAGAATAATTATTATTTACATTTTCCTAAATTACAAATTTTACAATCTTAATTTACATTTTTTTTGTGTGTTTGAGTGTTTTAGAGTAAATTCTGAAAGTGGTTTCCATGGACTTCTTGACAGTATGCCAATCAACAGTGTTTTCAAAACAGTGGATTTACTAATTTGACGATTCGGATACGTGGTATTAAATAATCGAACGACATCAGTGAACGATCGTTCATTATCACCCCATCCGCGCATCATTAGGATAGTGATTCTTTCACGCTCCGATAATTCATTAGCCATTTTTAGCCAAACGTTTAATTTTTAATTTATTAATTTGCGAATTAAAAAAAGAAAAGTCCTCGGCAGAAGCAGAGAGCGCTCTAAGACGCTATCACCCTACCTACGTGATTATTCGCGAGAAAAAAACACTGAACATCTTGGCGCTTGTATATTATACCCTCTCGGAGTGTCGATCCAGTGGGAGAGGGTCAGCGCGAGGATGGGGGAGGGAGAGGGCGATTAGGTCATTGGAGGATCCCATTGGACTCTTCCTAAGAGGGTCATCTCCAATGACCCAATCGCCTTTTCCCTCTCCCTCCCCTCGCGCTGACCCTCTCCCACTCCCTCTTTCCCCATAGGATAGGAAGACCCAAGGAGGAACCAAAATGAGGGGAGAGGATTGGCCATAACTTTTTTAATTGTAATAAAATTCTAGTTTAATTACAATTTCAAAATGTACCTATTTGTAATTGAACGACTTTAATTACAATTCCAAAAAACATTTGTACTTAAACTCAATTAAAATTAAAATTATGTAATATAATTAGTAATTAAGAACTTCAATTACAAAAGTATTGTTATTTACAACTCTGCTAGTGTAAATCCGACCGTGCAACCTCCACGCGGTACATCTTGGGTAACGCTGATGCCGGCAGTATCGTAGCTTTCAAGCTTCATAACTTGAAAAATAGTTAATCAAAAAATACTTTATTATAGTGTTTTGAAAAGCTCTCGAGGTAAGCTATAAGAATATGCAATTAAAAATAGGGGTTTCCATTCAAAAATTTTAAAGTTATTTTTACCTGGCATTAACAAAGTTATTTGCAGTCACACTAATATTACTATTTAATGCGTTACTTGAAACCCTACAACTTTTGTCTAAAACATTTTTTTCTAAAATGCGTAGTTTTCGAAATATTTAGGGGTTTCCATACTTTTGATAAACCCTGTATACAACGTGCTCTGGGTGCACGCGGTGTGCGTCTCGCTAGCCGACTGTGTGCCGACGTCGTAGTCGCTCGGCGCTGCTCCGCTCGCTCTGCCGCAGCGTGTCGGTGTTACAGTCGGTATTACAGTACATACATCACAACTCTCCCGCCTTTCTAATTTGAGCTCTATTGGAAGCGTGGAGAGCGACGCAATATCGGCTTGTTCGCTCGGCCCTTAATTATCTGATCGATGTGGCGTTTTTGAACCGCACCTTTATCGGTCTGCACGACGTACGTAGATGGCGAAGTCTGTTTTTACTCCCGACTGCTGCCAACCGAAGGTTGGCAAAAAAAGAGGGAGTATGCGTTTCACCGAGGCCGGATTGGTTGTTATCAAAGATCTCAGCAACTACAATATATTAGCTTATCAACTTTTGGCCACAAACTTCTTATTAGGCAAGCTTGGTTTATAGCGTATAATTACCACTAATTCTTCTGTTAATAAATAAAAGCATTTTTGGTCAACATGATCTTTTATTGGTTAGAAGTCAATCCTAGTTGTCTGCTCGTTCTTTGATTGGATGTCGGATGTCACTAGGATCGAAATTGATTAACCTATGAGATTCTCGTAAGCAGGGAACTTTAGTGACTTAGGCTGCGTTCAGAAACGTCACCCGAGTGATCCTTGTTAGTCACCGAATGCTAAACAAGGATAAAAAGATTCATGGGGGAACTCGGGTAATGTTTACAAACGCAGCCTTACATATGTCACATTCGGCGGATAGTTTATAGAGGTTAACTTTGTTTATAAAGGTTGAATCCTTATAAAGTTAAGTTACAATAAAATAGTGTGATTAGTGTGATAAATTGTAATAGGTACACTGCTTAATACAAATTTGTAAAAGTAACAGTATTATACTGACTAATACAAATTTGGTATCGTAAAAAGCGTATTTATATTACAAGTGTATATTACATTAAATGTATATTAAAATATTAAAAAAAAATTATGATAAAAAATTATATTAAAATAATAAAATATTATAAGAAAAATTAATAAACGATAAAAAATTACAAAAAAAAAAAATTTTAAATAAAAATTAAAAACAAATAAAAAATTATAAGAAAATGTAATAAACAATAAAAAATTACAAAAAACAAATTGTAAAAATTACTTTTTAAAAAAAAATAGACTCCCGACTGCTCCCTAAAGTTAATTACATTAAATGCAGATTGTATACATATAAATATTAATAAACAAAAAAAATTTTATGAATAAAAAAAATTTTATAAAAAAACAAAATTAAAAGAGTACATTTAAAAAATTACATTAAAAATATTATAAGAAAAATTAATAAACGATAAAAAATTACAAAGAAAAAAATTTTAAATAATTAAAAATAAAAAAGTATAAAATACAAAATTTGAAATAAAACAGTTAAAAATTAATTGGTAAATAAAAAAATTTTTAAAAGTCAGAAATAATAAAAGTTACAAAAACTAAAAAAGTAAAAAATTAAAAGATAAAAAAACTACATAATAAAAAATAAACTACTAATAATTAGCAAATAAAAAGACGAGTTTTAAAAGTTTAAAATAAAAACTACATAAAAAATTAAGTACTAACAAAAAAAATTATAAAATAAAAAATTAATAATAAAAAATTAGATTTAAAAAAATTAAAAACAAAAATTATTTTTATTAATAAAAACAAAAACAGAAACTTAAAAATTAATTACTAAAAAAATTAGTTTTTTAAGAAAAAATAGACTCCCGACTGCTGTCTAAACTACAGTAAGTTAAATAATAATAAAAAACTAAAAATGTAAAAAATTAAACTGTAAAAAACCTTACATAATAAAAAGTAAACTACTAATAATTGGCAAATAAAAAGACGAGTTTTAAAAGTTTAAAATAAAAACTTTACATAAAAAATTAAGTACTAAAAAGATAAGTTCAAAATAAAAGCTTGAAATAATACAAATAGAATAAAGTTTACTATAAAAATTTAATAGATACGTATATTATAACAATTTAAAAGTTTAGAGTTTAAATTAATTTAAATTATACAATATTATTATAACTAACAATTAATAAATATAAACAGTATAATCCATAATATACATATACACGTACTTGACCTTTTAAATTTATTCTTTTATTATATATGTAGCACATTATATAAAGTCATTTGAAGACTCGCATATTTTACATAATATAAAATTAAATACCTTTTTATCTTGTACACTATAATTAATTGCATATTTTAAAAGAGCAGTCGGGAGACGCCACGCCAAATTGTATACATATTTAGCGCCAGAATCATATATATTGTCTATACATGTCTATATATAAACTAATACATTAAATATTAATATAAGATAAAAAGAATATGATTGAGAAACATTAAATTTGGCGTGGCGTCTCCCGACTGCTCTTTTAAAATATGCAATTAATTATAGTGTACAAGATAAGAAGGTATTTAATTTTATATTATGTAAAATATGCGAGTCTTCAAATGACTTTATATAATGTGCTACATATATAATAAAAGAATAAATTTAAAAGGTCAAGTACGTGTATATGTATATTATGGATTATACTGTTTATATTTATTAATTGTTAGTTATAATAATATTGTATAATTTAAATTAATTTAAACTCTAAACTTTTAAATTGTTATAATATACGTATCTATTAAATTTTTATAGTAAACTTTATTCTATTTGTATTATTTCAAGCTTTTATTTTGAACTTATCTTTTTAGTACTTAATTTTTTATGTAAAGTTTTTATTTTAAACTTTTAAAACTCGTCTTTTTATTTGCCAATTATTAGTAGTTTACTTTTTATTATGTAAGGTTTTTTACAGTTTAATTTTTTACATTTTTAGTTTTTTATTATTATTTAATATGACTTTACCTGCGGTTCGCTTATCGGTTCCTATGCCGTAATCATCGACCATGACGTCGTCACCTACAGCTACTTTAACTTTACGCCTAGCTGCTCTACTTACGATTTGCGCGCGTTGCTTTTCCTCAACCGTTTCAGCTACACTCGGCTTCAAGAGATCAAATCGCGTCCGTAACTCGCGGTTAAACATCAGATACGCTGGACTTCTACGCGTAGTACAATGCTCGATACTACGATAATCATACAAAAACATATTTACAGCTGTGTCCAGTGTCTCTCCCCCCTGAACGATTTTCGTGACTTTATCTTTGAAGGTTTGTACGAAGTTTTCCGCGGCCCCGTTTGTAGCTGGGTGGTATGGAGGCGAGTACATATGTTTTACACCGTTTTTCTCTAAGAATTCGTGAAATTGTACGCTTCTGAATTGCGGTCCTCCATCCGTAACGCAGTGCAATGGTAATCCAAAACGCGCAAACAAGTTTTTGAATTCTTCTATTAGCCTATAAGCCTTTGTATTATTCTTAAAGTTAATTACCTCAGGCCATTTTGAGTACGCATCGATAATAATCAAGTACATATTACCGTAAAATGGCCCAGCAAAATCACAATGAATGCGACTCCATGTTCTCGTCGGCCAAGGCCATGTCGTTAAGGGCGTATGTGGTGGCTTTTTATGTTGGATCAAACAAATTTTACATCCGTTTACCACTGTCTCTATATTTGAATCTACTTTTGGCCACCAAACATACGAGCGCGCAAACATTTTGATTTTTACAATTCCCAGATGCGTGGCGTGTAATTCGTTTAATATTAACAATCTCATACTTTCCGGAATGACGGCTCGTAAACCCCAGAACAGACATCCTTTTTCGACCGTTAATTCTAATCGCTTTGAATAGTAACATTTTTCGTCATCCGATAATTCTTTTGCATCTGGCCATTCGTTCAATACATACTTCGTTATTTTGCTAACCGTGTTATCTTTTTTACTTTTGGCTGCTAATATTTTGTGATCAAAAGTTTGTACTCCTTCTTCGAAAAAATTTATATGCGAAAAATTCAGTTCTAACTCTAATAGCACTATATCACTATCTTTATCTTCAATCGGAAGTCTAGATAACGCATCGCAGTTTGCATTTGCTTCAGATTTAACATGTTCTATAGTGTACCGGAACCCTGATAGGAAATAAGCCCATCTCTGAAAACGATTGTCGGCTGTTATCGGTATTCCCTTGCGCGGGCCTAAAATTAATTGCAAAGCCTTATTATCTGTTCTCAGAATAATCACTTTTCCAAAAATAAATTCATAAAATCTCTTAAACCCGTAGACTATCGCCATCGCTTCTTTCTCGAGTATTGTACGGCTTAATTCTTTTTTTCCTATTTTCTTAGACGCGTATGCAATCGGCTTCTCTGTGCTATCTTTATATTTATGAGACAGTACTGCCGAAATTCCATAATCCGATGCGTCACATGCTAACACTATCTGCTCTGTTGGATCGTAATGCGCCAGTACACCCCTGGCGAAAATTGTTAGTGAGAGATTGTGTTTATATTTGTTTATGAAGAGTTTTATCAATGGTTACACTATTTATGGGGAGTTTTATTGATGGTTACACTGTTTGGAAGCACGTTGCAAACACCTGGTTAATCCTCTGCTGCAATAACATTTTATAAATACTTAGAAAACTATAATGGAAACGTTTGAGAGTATGGTATTAAACGCCATTTAAACACTTCATAAGAATCGCTTTAAAAACAGTCATGTAACATTGATTTCAGCGTGCATCAAAACAATATCCCAACATCTCTCAAACGTTCTTTTCATAAGCATCTAATAAACATCTCCACAACATGGAGATCTCTTTTAAAAACATCATCAAACGTAAGAAGACAGTATGTAAATGTCGAATCATCCGATAGATGGAATCCGATGAGACCCGTTTCTCGTATTTAAAATACAACGAACGGTGCTATATAAGAACGATCTAAATGACGGAACTGCATAACTTGTAGCAGTTGTATTGTGAAGTCCACTTTTATAATAAAATGTGGTACACTTTTGGATTGATGTAACGTTAATGTAATCTTATTTTAGTTACCTTTATTTTTGAAGACTAATAATAATAAATTTGAGTCTTGGTCGGCCTGACTGGCAGTAATTTATTCTTAAAAGAACAAGAACTGTTCTTGTTCTTTTAAGAATAAATTACTGCCAGTCAGGCCGACCAAGACTCAAATTTATTATTTTATCACTGGCGAATAATTATTTTATTGACTAATAATAATAATGAAATACATAAAACGTATGTATTTTATAACAAATCTTGTTTCTTAATTAATTATAATTTTGTATATTTGACGTCATTTTGACGCGTTCGCAAACTGCTGCTTAAAACACCTCGTGAACATTTGCAACACTCCAAAAACATCACAAAACACTTTCCAAACATCTATCAAACATATCCGTGAACATCTCATAAACAATTTCATGTTTAAATTTACATCTCATAAACAATTTAATAAATGTTTTAAAGCTCAAAAGAAACATCTACTCAACACTTAAGCAAACTTCTTATAAACTTTCAATAAACATATAATTTTTGCCAGGGACGTGGTGAAATTAATTCGTTTTTCAACCATTCGAACGCTTTTGTACACTTATCGTTCCATTCGAACTCTTTTTATGTAGCAGTGTGTATAATGGAGTCAATTTTGCTGCCCTACTCTCTAAAAATCGCGAGTAAAATGTTACAAGCCCTAAAAACGAAGCTAAATCTTTATGGTTTTTCGGTTGTGGGGCGTTTATCATTGCAAGTACTTTAGGTTTTGCTTTATGCAACCCGTCTTTGTCTATTACGTACCCTAGTATTTCGATTCTGTTTTGCATAAACTTGCTCTTTCCTTTGTTAATTCGTAGTCCGCATTCCTGTAATCTTTCGCAAACCTTTTCCAAATTCGCCTTATGCTCTTCTTCTGTGCGACCTGTTACGTAGATATTATCGAGATACGCGATTGCGCCATCAATTCCCCTTAAACATTCGTCTATTTTCCTTTGCACATCTGCTGGTGCTGGCGAGACACCTTCTGGAATATTCCTATATCTAAATAAACCCTTGTGTGTTACGATTGTAAGTAAATGCAAGCATTCTTTATCTACTGGGAATTGCATGTACGCGTGCGTTAAATCCAACTCAGAAAACAATGTGCCTCCTTGCAAGTTTGCGAAAATTTCGTCAATTGTGTGCAATGGGTATTTATCAATAATTACGTAAGGATTTAACGTGAGCTTAAAATCTCCGCATAGTCTGATATTACCATTACTTTTGAAAACTGGTACTATGGGCGTGGCCCATTCACTAACTTCTACCGGCTCTAAATGCCCCAATCTAACTAACCGATCTAGCTCTTTTTCTATCAGTGGTTGTAACGCATGCGCGACATGTCTACATTTCATGGCTATTGGGCGCGCATCGTTTTTCAAATGTATTTTTGTTTTACTTTTATTATACATTCCTGGGGTATCGCTAAACAATTTACTATATTTTTTGAAAAAATAGCTACGTTTCCGATATCGATTTTATTCAGACTATTTTCATTCTTATCCATCAAACGTAGTGGCCATAATGTAAACGCTTGTAACCATTGTCGTCCGATCAATGCTGGTCCCGTGCCAGGCAAAACAAAACATTCCAATACTCTTGTTTTACTTTTGAATTTAACTGTTAGATTTATTATTTTCCCGATTGGTTGTAAAATGTTACCGTTGTACACTTTAAAATTTCTCTCTGTTTTTACCAATTTGCACTTTTTGAAAAATTCATTAAAGCATTTCTCTAAAATTACTGTCGCGTATGTGCCTGTATCTAACTCCATACTTACTTTAATTCCGTTCACCGTTAAATCAACAAACATAGGCTCAGCCCCATCGTTACCGCTCACATACTTTACATACTCATACTCATCGCTCAAGTCCAATTTGTAAAACTCGTTGCTATGTGATGTCGGCTCTGGAACCTGGGCTTCCCCTGTGTCCTCCTGCATCAGCTTGAGTTGTTGTTGCGTTGATCCGGTGTTCCCCATCCGGCATGCTATCTTTAGGTGACCTTTCTTGCCACAGTTATGGCACGTGTACTCTCGATATCTGCACCATTTGCTCGTATGGTTCGGCTTTCCGCAGCAATAACACACAATACCTTGCTCGCTCGACGGCTGCTGATTGTGTTGTTGTTGATGATGGGGGCCAGCCGCGGGCCTCTGCTGCTTGTACGGCTTTGTCGGATTACCCCCACTCTTGTTCCATCCACCCGGCTTTCGTGCGTTCTGTAAGGCGAAAACCTCGCTTTTGGCGCTTTTATTTTCCAACACTTGTAATGTACTTGTTGCATTTTTCTCTGCAGCTTCTCGTGCTACAGCTTCTTTATACGCTGTCTCGTAGTCCAATTTTTCGATTCTGAACAGAGCTGCTTTCGTGTCGTGGTCTTTCAATCCACTCACAAATTGATCTCGAAGTGCTACTTTTATATTTTCGAAATTGCAGTGCGTTGCCAGTTTTTTTAATCTGGCTGTGAATTCAGCCACAGATTCATTCGCCTCTTGTTTGGCCACGTTGAATTTACATCTTTCCATAATTTCAGACGGCTTCGGGTTCAAATGTCCGGTCATGATTGTCACCAAATCATTGAATTTCTTCGTGTTTAATTTATCCGGCGCGACTAATTGCTTCATCAGACTGAACGCTTCCTCGTCTAAGCGTGTTAACAAATGTGCGGCTTGCTTTTCTTCTTTGATATCTTTCGCCGTAAAGTACAACTCCAGTCGCTCTACAAAATTTTCCCAATTGTCTTTGTGTAGGCAAAATTCCAGCTTAATGCTGTCGCCCGCCATGTTGCTTTCGTCTGAGTCGGTCGCGGGCTCGTTACTCGCAGCGTCGCTGTATGAAAAATCGTCAGATTCACTTTTTTCACTGACTTTTGTACTATCTTTACCGTCTTTGCTGACCGGCCTGGCTATTTCACGTTTCACAGTTTTTCTCAATAATTCACGCAGTTCCTCAAACTTATCACTGGTACTGCATTCGATCCCTCTTTTTTTCAACTCGGCTGTTACACCTTTTTTGTCCAGTTTTTGTACCCACGACGTTGTCTCTGCATGTAATCTCACTTTTGCACTGTACCTTCCTACAGTGTTATACGCTACGCGAAACTCGTTTTTCGAACGCTGAACAAGCACCTTACTGCTCACGCGCCTCGCCTTCCCGCGACGCGTGTCACGTGTTCCGATCGTTCTCGAAGCACCTTCCTGCCTACGAGCGCGTGCGTTTCTCTTGATTTCCTCGGATGCTCTATAATCACAAGCACACGGTTCGTCTCGTCGTTACCTCGTCGCCAGTTATGGTATATTCAAGACTGGAACGCAAGTCGGTTTGTCCTCGAACAACATTTATTAACGACTAATATATACAACGTGCTCTGGGTGCACGCGGTGTGCGTCTCGCTAGCCGACTGTGTGCCGACGTCGTAGTCGCTCGGCGCTGCTCCGCTCGCTCTGCCGCAGCGTGTCGGTGTTACAGTCGGTATTACAGTACATACATCACAACAACAAACTAGAAATAAATTATTTTTGGAATTATAATTGATAAGTGTAAATATACTTAAAAAACCAAGAAAAATGCAAATATAAAACAACTCACTAAAAAAAAATGAAAAGAAGCAACTATCTATTAAATGAGTTTCAAAACAGATATGATTGATTCGTAGATTGTTCATAACGACGATATTTTAATTGCATGTCATGGAGAGAATAATCACTTAATAATACAGTATGTGGATTGGATTTATGACACAGACAGCATGATATTTCTTAAGTGACAAATAAGCACTACTTATAAAAGGGAATTGTGTGCAGTAATGGTATACACAAAAAAGCTTTGTTATCCCTTTCAATTGGGATTAACCAACACTTTGCTGCAATAGATCTAATATTGATTACAGTTTTATTTTGTTCTAGATCGGATACTTTAAATATTCCCAATTCTGATGAATTAACAGGATAAGTGTAGAAATCTTCCTTGTGGTTAAACATATTCCCCACAATGTAAACTTTATTATGTCCATTAATGATATTTTTCAATAAAATAATTTGGTTTCTGGTAGTTTTTACACAGTTGTTTGCTCCATTGACTGTTAAAAGAACATCGTTTATTATGATGCGACGATATTGTAATCCTTGTAAAACCCTCATCTGGATCAACATGTGCAACCCGATTTTCCTCGGTCTCGCCCGCCGAGAAGGCGCGGCTGCAAATTAACCGTCGACAATTAGGTAGGTAGGTAGAACAAAGATATCCGCGAGGTAATCAGACAAGTCGAAGGTATCCGCGAGGTATTCAGATCGGACAAGACTCTCAAAGATAGCCGCGAGGTATTCCGATAGTTAATCCCACCGAGATTCGCGAGGTATTCAAGTAGGTAGTAATCTCAAGGTATTCGCGAGATATCCCGATAGGTAGTCAATCTCAACGCTATTCGCGAGGTAACGCTAAAGCTTGGGCGCCAGGTGCGAATAAGCGCACCACGTCTCCGTAATCCTGACCCGAACGCGATCACCCGGACACGCACGTCCACTCAGTGCGCGGGGCGAGCTTGGTACTCTGAGGAGAGGGAGGGGCGGCGAAACGCAATCAACACACTCAATTATATATAACAAATCATATGTATATTTGCGGAAAGAAGTAACAAAAGGAAGTAGATAGAGAGAATAGAATAACAGACTCACATTCGCGACTCACTCATACAGCACACTCGAAACACGGAAAGACGTATATTCGCGACTCACTCACACCACGCACTCGAAACACGAAAAGACTATATTCGCAACTTGCTCTCACCGCATATTCGAAACCCAAAAGACCAACGCTCGCGAGACTCTACACGCGCTCGTGTTCGCGGCGGCCCCAGCGAATGCGCGGCAAAAACCCGCGCGGCATTCCTCGGCCGCCCGCGACGCAATAATCGCGACAATCGTCCCCGACACGCCCCACGGCGTTCGCGAGACGCTAAACAGACTCCCCCGAACACGTCTCACGACGTTCGCGGGACTCTACTCTTCTCCCGATACGTTTTACGACGTTCGCGAGACAATGTTTCTCCCGACACGTTTCACGACGTTCGCGAGACGATCACGACACCTTACGCGACACTCTCATTCCCGATTCGCGAAACGACACTATAACCCTCGCGATTCCGCGATTCCGTGGAAACCTCCGACGCGACGGTCTCACTCTGCCGGGCGCATCCGACACACGCGATACGCCCGACGCAACCGCGCACGGAAAGTTCCCCACACACACACACACACGCGACTGTCGGCCGCACTGGTCCCCGAGGAGGGCTTTCACGCGAGCTGGGAACGGTGTGCGCCCCCGGCCGGCCCCCCTTTGTCCGCGTCCCAAGGTAATAGGTACTCTAGATACCGAACAATTTCCTTGCACGAGGCAACGTACGTGCACAGGTAACTCGAAGGTAATTAGGGTGAGGCGGAGGCCGAGGTCGCACACGGAACGCGACGAGACACCGGGGTGGTAGTCTTACATGTTCCGCTGCGCTGCACAGGACGGCTGCTTTGTCGGGGCGGACTCGTAACGGCTCCGGGATGCTCCCCCGTTTCAGGCTGGCACGACAGTGCCGAGTCGTTCGCCGGTTGAGACCGCGTTGGGTCCCCGCGCATGCGCGGCCGCCCGCGGCCGCTCAGCTCCGCCGATCCGTTCGCCGCGCTGCTCTCGCCGTTCACGACGTCCCACGTGACGTCTGCCGCTCGCCCGCGGGACTTTTGACTGGGGTGCTCCTCGCCTCGTTTCACTAGCGATGCCGGTCGGGACTCTCTGAGCCCAATACATGTGCGCCAGGCTGGCCAGGCCTTGACCACTGACCGGTGCAGTTTAAGCCCCCGGCTGCGGCGTCCGGGGTCGCACATCCACTCTGCAGTAGCGATGTTGCGTCCTTCATTTAAAGCGTGGCGGCGCGCCCTTGGCTTCCTTGTTGCGGCGGGCTCAGGGGTCTCGGCTCTCCTCGCGGGACCGCGGGACGGCCCGGCGGCGGGCCCGGACGTGACTCGGTTGTCGGCGTGCTGCTCCGCTCGGTCCCCGCCGACGCTTGGTTTCTCCCTCGTCGCGACATATGGTCGTTACAATGGGTGGCTGACTGCCCACCCCCGCGACGCTCGCCGCGCCCCTCCTATAACCACCCTACGCCTCGCAAAATATCGTTAATATCAATATAAATCCACCTCCTCGACTCGGGTCAAGGCAGCATCCCCGGCTTTCCCCTCGGCCGAGCTAGCGTCTGGGCGGTGGACGTGACTATGTCACGTCACACATGTTTCTTCGAAAGTGAAACTTTATTTCTTGCAGATTGCAAATACACCACTTTCTTTCCTTTCTGCATTTTACGCTTTGCTACTTGTTCCAAAGGTCTAAAACCAGATCGCAGTGTCTCCTTGATAGACTTTAATTTATTCTCAAATTGGAAAGCACTAAAGGAATCTAAAGTACCATGAGTAGCACATTCATCCGCAAGATGACTCAGAGAGTGGACATTATATACAACAAACTTGTCTCCAATTACTGCAGCAGCATACTCAATAAATGTTCTTAGCAATTTGTTGGCAAAATTATTTAAAGTTTGATGATGAAGAAGACTAGCTAAAATATAAATGCCACAATGGAGAAGCAAGTAATGTTTGTATAGATTTTTAGGAATTTCTTTAAACACCCATGCACCATCATACTTGCATAAGCGTCTGAATTTTGTAGCCTTGAAGAAGCTTAATTCTTTTAAACTTCTGGGGGACGGTTGAAATCTCGTGGACATGAACTTTTAATCTGCTTAAGAGTAGTATAAATTTTTTGGAAAACAGTCAAATGAAGTTTCCAAGATCCTGGCTAATAAATCCAAGCTTCCAACAGCCTTTTAAAAACTCCTTCGTATACAAGGTGCATAGAATCCAATCGAAACTGGGACACAAGTCCAGCTTTTAATCTCAACAGTGGTGAAACTCCTCTATGATGATATGGTTGCTCCTGATTACAAAATGACTCATCAGTGCGTAGAGGTGCATTAAGATCAAGGTAAACAGTTCTGTTATTTGCTCGAATTCCCTATACAGTGCATTTTTCGCAAGATGCATAACCACAATGTCCTATGCAACGTTTAACAAACGACCTGGCAGGTGCATCTAAAATATAATGCCTGATGGAAAAGGGATATGTTCTATCATCTCGTAGATAACCATTATTAAGAAGTCCATCTGTTTCATTGATAAAATCTAATAAAAACTGTTCAACATCGTCTGGATCCTGTTTTCCAAAATGAATACCAATAATAAATGGCTCATTTTTAGTACCTACAAGTTTGCCAAGTATATGCCAAAACTTCTTTTTAGACTTTCTAAATAAAGGCAAACCATCAACATTAATGTCAATTTGAATTTCTTCATTTACTCTCAAATACTCATGTAGTAAATAAGAGTCTAGATTTTCCTTGATACCTCTGTACCAAAACTGACTCTCATCAAAGTCATCAATATTAACGTTGGGGTTACCCAATAGAGTTTTATAACTTCTTGGCAAATTAGGAAATCCACGGAACAGCCTCTGAAGCAAATCATCTAACTTTGACATTGAAAGAACACCAGGTGCTGTTGCCCATTCCTTAAGTGTTTTAAGAATAAATTTTTCTCTTGCAACATCATTATCAAACTGCAGCACTCTGTCATTTTCTTCAGCTGTACTGTCGCTATCATTTTCATTGCCAGATTCCCTACTAAGTCTTTCATCCTCAGTTTCAAAGTGAACTTCTCCTTCACTATCACTATTGCGGTCTACTTCATTTAAATAAAACTGTGGAACATCTGCTTGAGCAAGCTCTTTACTGCTATTTTCTTCATTTACTTGAGCATGTTGACCGTTTCTTAGATCAAAAGAATCATCAGCCTCATCAGAGGATACAATATGAATAATGGTATCAGCAAGTAAAGAAACGCTACTACTATTGTTATTGCTGCTATTTCTTGTGGACATAACTTTGGACATAATTATAGACCTCACTAATTGTTCTTCTTTTTCCTGTCTACATCTTTTGGTTATTAATTGCTCTGCTCTTCTTTTAAATTTCCGTTTACTTGACAAAACAATCTAGACCAACAACAAAGAAAAAGAAAATATACATATAATAATTTCATTACTATAATAAAATATTCATAATAAAGCAGAAAACATATATGATAACGCAAAGGAATGCATCACACAATTGAAACAAATCAGTTTGGTACAGGCATAATAAAACACAATAAAAATAAACTACAAATCACTGTTGCTATATCAAATAATATATCATTTTTCAGAGAAAATAATAGTCTTTTTTGATGAAAAATTAATCAAGCATTTACGAGAAATAATCAAGATTGTTTTGTACATCTCAAAATATTGAAAAAATTTCAGCACTTATTATGATCTTTATAACGAACAAACACCACGTGTGAAGAACTTCTCGTGTATATGGATTTCTGGTCTTGACGAATATAAATACAATAATATAATAATAGCAAATTAAGATAGAATAATCATAACGTTCAATGTCAAAACGCAAATGAAAAAAAACCACAAGAGAAAAATCCTACACAAACAATTAAGATTTACAATATTAAATATATATCTAAGTTAAATGGCATCATTTTAATTTTGCGTGTGTGTCTCAATAAATCATATATTATCATATATAATTAACCCTCAGTATACCTACTAAGTTAGCGTAACAGGCCGATTTTAAAAGTTACAAAATATCTTTTGTGTTACAACTTTTACGACTTTTTTATCCAAATATTTTTTTTCTCAGTTTTCAAACTATTTTAATATAACAAAAATTAATTAAAATTGATGCATTACAATCCAAGATACAAGCAAAATAGGATAGGGGCTATTTTGAAGTAGGTGTACTGAGGAAATTATATCATATATACAGGTAAAGTTTATGTATAACTGCGTTATATATGTTATATATCATGTTACATAATTATAACTTATTTTTCTCAAATAGACAAACCAAACCTTTATCCAAACAATTATTTTAGCATCTAATCTTTTTCCCATTTTGCATAAATCATATAAAGAAAAAGAATTATAACGTTCAATATCAAAACGCAAATGGAAAAAAAGCTAGAAGAGAAAAATCCTACACAAACAATTAAGATTTACACAATATTAAATATATATCTGAAATAAAAAGCATTATATGAATTTTGTGTGTGTGTGTCTCAATAAATCATATATGATCATATATTGTATAATTAATAATATTATATATACTGCGACCCGTTTTCCCGCGAGCTCGTCACCCGCGGGGGCGTTGCCGCAAATTAAAGTCCTTAATTAACGAACCGCAAAAGATCACACGAAAATTGGGCGCCAGGTGCAATTACGCGCACCACGTTTTACTCAGCTGACCGTTATCACACGAATCTAATCACCGCGAGATCGTAACGTCTCAGAGCGAGGTCCGTGAGTTAGTTAGGGGAAAGGGGGGGAGGGAGCGTAGCGCAGAGAACACAAAAAAAGAAGCAGAGAAGCAAATATAGGCAAAAATAATAGTTAAATAAATATATTTGGAGTAGCGAGTAAATGTAACAGCGCGGAAAAATAATAGAAGAATAAAGATATGTCGGCACGAACCGCGTAAGCGATGAGGTGTGTGTGCCTCGACGATAGATAGTAAAGAAATCTCGATAACGAAATGTAAACTGCACGCGGGACACGAAAACGGAACTATACATACGATACGCGAACGCGAGTACACACTCATCCGTACGACGCAAGGTCGTCCGCGATCACACCTGCATATCCGAAACGCAAGGTAACACACAAGCATACACGGAACCCGAACTCTCAAACACGCATACCCGAAATGCGAACACCGCGAAACAGCACGCCAGCAAACACGAAACGCGAAACACGCGGGTCGCCACACAGTTTCACGACCCCGATGCACGCCGCGCGACACGCGATGCACTCACACGCACAATCGCTCCGCGCGGGCACGTGGGCCGCTACCCAACGCAGCACCCGCCACACACGACACGCAAAAACTACCCGAACGCACCCGGCGCGTGATCGTCCCTCGATGTTCTCCGGCGCAATCACCGTTCTCTTACGCGCCTCTAATTACTCGCGGTACGCGGCACAATGGACGAGCCCGAGATCACACACACAATGCGCGCGGGCGGAATTCGACTCTTAATTACACGCAACATTCACGCGATGACTACCGGTCGCGATGGAATCCCCGAGGAGGGGGAAAACACGCACTAACTCGATCTCGATCCGCTCTCGGCCGGCCCACACAACGTCCGGTTAAGGTGACGCAACCCCCCCCCCCTGGGGGGGAGGGGGGAGGTACCCTATATTATAGCGCTTGACAAGGGAAGTTCAGTGGTGGTACTCTCCCTTGTTAACTCTCACCCGTTAGACCCTCAAGGGGGAAAGTGTAAAATAATCTAAAAAAAAAAAAAAATATAAATATATGCACATTTAATCACTTTTTAACCCTCTACGGGTAGTAATTAAAAGTATATGCGGGGGGGGGGGCTTCGCCCCCCTTTTATCCTGCACCCTGACCCCTTGTGTATATGCGGGGGGCTTCACTTCCAAAAAAAAAATACGTGTGGCCTCCACGCGCGACAGAAGTGAAACTTCTTAGCTGTGAGAAATAGGATAGTATCTCGTTCATAGTATCCGAATTAAAGCCTGTGTAATTCAGAAATCAAATTTCAATTATAAATTAAAGCCGATGCAATTTGCAAGTAAAAATTGATTTGTGCAGAATTAAAGCGTATATAAGTCACAAATCAAATTTTAATTATAAATTAAAGCCGATGCAATTCACAAATGAAAATTGGTTTGTGAATTAAAGCCTATATAATTCACAAATCATATTTTAATTATAAAAGTGAAGTTTCAGGTATGAGAAAAATTTGCCCATGTATAATTACATATAAATGTAACAGTTGGCAACTGTTAACCTGAAACTTCACTTTTATAATTAAAATTTAATTTGTGAATTATATAGGCTTTAATTCACAAATCAATTCTCATTTGTGAATTGCATCGGCTTTAATTTATAATTAAAACTTGACTTGTGACTTATATACGCTTTAATTCTGCACAAATCAATTTTTACTTGCAAATTGCATCGGCTTTAATTTATAATTAAAATTTGATTTCTGAATTATATGAACGAGATACTATCCTATTCCTCACAGCTAAGAAGTTTTACTTCTGTCGCGCGTGGAAGCCACACGTATTTTTTTTTTTTTTTTTACTTTTCGCGACGGACTTCCATAAAGGTGCGCCTACATCTATTGTAACGCTGCGATAGTGGTCGTAAGCAAAGAAACTCTCGTAAACAATATATCTATCTTAATATATCATATAAACAAACTTTTCTTCGCGCGTCGAGAAGGCTGACAGATTAGGTTACTGTTGTAACGCTAGACAAGCGTTGTAATCGTCAGAGTCCAAGTTGAATCAACTCATCGTTGAGGTTACGATAACTGTCACGACGAGCATTGCGATCGTCGTAAGTGGTCGTAAGGAGCTTACGATAATCATTTACGATAGATGTAGGCGCACCTTAACGCGAACGCGTAACGCGACGCACCAAATCGCTCTCGTAGAAGGTTTGACTTTTCGTGACGGACTTCCATAACGCAAACGCGTAACGCGACGCAACGAATCACTCTCGTAGAAGGTTTGACTTTTCGTGACAAACTTCCATAACGCGAACGCGTAACGCGACGATCCAAATCACTCCCGTAGAAGGTTCGACTTTTCGTGACGGACTTCCATAACGCGAACGCGTAACGCGACGCTCCGAATCACTCCCGTATAAGTTTCGAATTTTCGTGACGGACTTCCATAACGCGAACGCGTAACGCGACGCTCCGAATCACTCCCGTAGAAGGTTTGACTTTTCGTGACGGACTTCCATAACGCAAACGCGTAACGCGACGCAACGAATCACTCTCGTAGAAGGTTTGACTTTTCGTGACAAACTTCCATAACGCAAACGCGTAACGCGACGATCCAAATCACTCCCGTAGAAGGTTCGACTTTTCGTGACGGACTTCCATAACGCGAACGCGTAACGCGACGCTCCGAATCACTCCCGTATAAGTTTCGAATTTTCGTGACGGACTTCCATAACGCAAACGCGTAACGCGACGCTCCGAATCACTCCCGTAGAAGGTTTGACTTTTCGTGACGGACTTCCATAACGCAAACGCGTAACGCGACGCTCCGAATCACTCCCGTATAAGTTTCGACTTTTCGTGACGGACTTCCATAACGCGAACGCGTAACGCGACGCTCCGAATCACTCCCGTAGTAGGTTCGACTTTTCGTGACGGACTTCCATAACGCGAACGCGTAACGCGACGCTCCGAATCACTTCCGTATAAGGCTCGACTTTTCGTGACGAACTTTCATAACGCGAACGCGTAACGCGACGCTCCGAATCACTCCCGTAGAAGGTTCGATTTTTCGTGACGGACTTCCATAACGCGAACGCGTAACGCGACGAATCGAATCATTCCCGTAGAAGGTTCGACTTTTCGTGACGGACTTCCATAACGCGACTTCCATAACGCGACTTCCGTTACGCTTCCGGTTCGAATCACCCCCCGTGCCCTAAGAAGTTTTACTTCAAAAACTGACCTAACTCAACCCGATTGTTGTGTGGGTGGAGAAGTGCGTGCGTGGATGCAGTAGGTTCCGCCCCCCTGCGGGAGGGGCTTGCATTGGTGTGCGTACGCAAGGTAGGACCCGTACGCAAGGTAGGACGTTCCATTCACCCGACATGTAAGATCTGTATATCTATTAAATCTTCACCTTACTAAATAGATGAGTCTACCATATACTAAAAATATTGATACTGAAAAGATTAGCGAGGCCCCGTACGCAAGGTAGGACGTTCAATTCACCCGACATGTAAGATCTGTATATCTATTAAATCTTTGTCTTACTAAATAGATGAGTCTACAATATACTAAAAATATTTATACTAAAAAGATTAGCGAGGCCCCGTACGCAAGGTAGGACGTTCCATTCACTTGACGTGTAGAATTTATATATCTATTAAATCTTCGCCTTACTAAATAGATGAGTCTACAATATACTAAAAATAGATACAGAAAAGATTAGCAAGACCCCTACGCAAGGTAGGGCGTTGCCCCTCTCTCCACAACCACCCTTCCTGCCAGCGCCTGTTTCACATTTTTTTCTACCAGATTAAGTCTTGTTTTCGTAATAGATGTTGCTTTTGCAATAGAAAAGTGTTATATCAAAGTATGGGGGGCTCCGCCCTCCCGAACCCCTCTGGCCGGGGGGGCTCCGTCCCCCTACCCCCGCCGGGGGGCTTCCCCCCCCTGGATCCCCCTTGGGAGCTTTACCTGGATCTCGCTTTACAACTTAGCATGTAGTACGTGTAAGCGAAACTCCCAATGGGGGGTCCAGAAGGGCTAAGCCCCCCGAAAGGGAGTCCAGGGAGGTTCGGGGGGGCCTCGTTTTACAACTTACAAAGTACATACGTGGACAGCGGGCGGGTTCCACACGGTTTGGAGGGGGGCGGGAGGGGTGGGCAATGGCCTCCCCCCACATATACTTTTAATCACTATCCGCAAAGGGTTAAAAAATGATTAAATGTGCAAATATTTATTTTATAAATTATTTTACATTTTCCTCCTTGGGGGTCTAACGGGTGAGAGTTAACAAGGGAGAGTACCACCACTGAACTTCTCTTGTCAAGCGCTATAATATAGGGTACCTCCCCTCCCTCCCCCAAGGGGGGGGGGTTGCGTCACCCCAACCCAACGTCCTGTCGACGTTCCGGTACACGCGATATGCCCGGTACTTTTCGGCAACTAACGTTCTCACAAGACGCGATCGGCGGACGCGAGGGCACCGGCCGCGAGCGGAATCACTGTGTATCTCTGCATACCGGAGTGGCGGCCTTATAAAATCCTCCTTCGGCGTGGACTCGATGTCGGAACGGGCGGCTCCTTCTGTGGCTGACACAGTAGTAACGATCCTGCGGCCCGGCGGGACCACCTCGGGCCCCCGCGCTTGCGCGCCGAATCCGCTTCCTGTCCCAGCCATCCGCGCCACATCAAGCTGTCGATTCCCGGGTTCAAAGATCCGCTCCGCCTGCCCGCGGAAATCGAACGGGTGGTGATAGGGTGAGTCCGGTTATCAACGCCGTGACGTTTACAGCCAGCGTTCGGCGGGTCCGGCTGGCCAGACCGTGACTACGCCGACGAGCTTCCTCTAGCGCTCGGCGAAGGCGGCGGGACCGTCCGCCCGCTCCTAAGGTGGCGGTACAGCGTATGACGTGGACCTCCGCGGGGCGTCCCCCTTGGGCGTCCTTGTTTCTCCTCTGGCGGCGGTATGGCTCGGGACGTGTGCGGCGGCTCGGCGGCGGACCCGCGGGTGACCCGCCTGACGGCCACCTCGTCTCCCTCGGCCCTCCTCGGCGGCTCCTCTGGGTCCCGCGAGGCGGCTTTTATGCCGTTACATTTGTTTTCGGCGCCCCTCTGGCTGCAAAACTCTAATCTAATTATCAATTATATTCGCCTCCCGCTCGGTTTACCGCCCCCGATTCTGCCCTCGACCGAGCTCCGTCCGGAAGGAGGGCGCGACTTTCGCCACGTCACAATACAGATATATAAAGTTTATGTATAACTGCGTCATATATATCATGTTATATAATTATAACCTATTCCTCTCGAATAGACAAACCAAACCTTTATATACAATTATTTTAGCATCTAATCTTTCCCATTTTACATAAATCATAAAGAAAAAGAATCATAACGTTCAATATCAAAACGCAAATGGAAAATAGCTAGAAGAGAAAAATCCTACACAAACAATTAAGATTTACACAATATTAAATATGTATCTGAAATAAAAAGCATCATATGAATTTTGTGTGTGTCTCAATAAATCATATATAATCATATATTGTATAATTAATTATATTATATATACAGATAAAGTTTATGTATAACTGCGTCATATATATATTTTTTTTTTTTTGACGCAGGAGAAATCTTCAACTACTGGGATCCCTGGGGTTAAAAGTCCCAGGTTTACCCAGTAGCCCCTTTCGGGGAAGACCCCCCCGGCCTCCGGGGAGAGGCATAAGCGGGGGGAGTGTGGGATTGTATAGCATGCACATCGCTCACGATACTGCATGCATACCCTGCCCACTAAAACTCCTGCGGATGTCCCTCATGGCGCTTGTTTTCATGGGGAGCCCCGTGAAACGCACTGATTCTTCCGGGGCCCCCCAGCGCCAGGCCCAGACTTGGGCGCCAACCCGGGAGACGCCGCCGGCGTCTCCCCCGGCTCCTTGGAGCCGCCTCCTGAAACCACCGCGGCGGAATGGGGGGACATCCACCCAGACCGCCGCCCCTCTAGCAGGGGTGGGTTATGCTGCGGGCGTGCGGTAAACCCCGCCCGCACGCCCGCTCCACCCCCGCGGTCACCCCTTTAGTTTTTTGGGGGGGGGGACCCGTGCGTACGGCCGTTGTCCGGCGTCGCCGACGGCAACGGCCTCCTCCCGTTCCGAGGGGGGGGGGGCGAAGGGGGGGAGAAGATACCTCTTGTGCCCATTAACTGTGCCCTTCTCCCCCCCGGCACTGTCATGTGCTGTCCCCCCCCCCCCCCCCGAAACCGGAATCGCGACGGGGGGGCCGCTCCTGGGCCTGCGCCGTCGTAAAAAATATCGCCGCCGCCGTGGTGGCGGCGGCGGTCTGCGGCCCGGACCCACCCCGTCGCTCCAATTGCTGTCGCTGGAGGGGGGTGGTGCTTCCCCCCTCCTGACGCGTTCGGCTGCCTCCTTCTGCGACATGACTGCGCCGCAGAAGGAGACGAACGCCCTCCATTTGACCTCGCCCTCCTCTCCCCCGGTCACCGCCGCGGCGATGATGGTCGGGAGGGCGAGGTCGTCTCCTACACTTGCCCGGAGGACACGGCGCTGCTCCTCCCACGCTGGGCAAAACTCCAGCGTATGCTGCGCCGTGTCTGCCTCCTCCGGGCAATGATGGCAGCGCGTGGTGCGCTCCTTCCTGATTCGGCACAGGTAATCACCAAAGCACCCATGCCCGGTGATCACCTGTGCCGTGTGGAACGTAAGGCCTTTCCCCTTACGTTCCACCCACTCCCCTAGGACCGGCCGGATGGCCTCCCTGACCCTCCTGCCCCACAGTTGGGGGTTCGCGAGGAACTCCTCCCAATCTCGCAGGAGGACCGCTTTGGCTTGGAGCTTCAGCGCCCTCTTAACCCTCGCCGTGATGACACCCCCCCGTCCCTGATTGCCTTGGTCCGCGTATACACGCGTGTATGAGACCTGGCGATCAGGTGAATCGGGGGGATTCCGGCGAGGGTAGTCGCCCCCACGTGTGACACGGTCCGGTAGGCCCTGGCGGCTCTGTTGGCTATAAGCCTTTGGACCGCCGCCAGCTGCCCACCAAGGCGGGCATTGCTGCCCACCTTTTCCTCCCACACCGGTGCTGCGTACAGCAGCACCGAGTGGACCGTGGTCACGTAGAGGCGACGCACACTCCCGCTGGCCCCGCCAATGTTTGGCAGTAGCCTGGCCAAATTATTGGCCACCGCCCTCGCTTTTAGGACCACGCGGGAAACGTGTCCGCCAAAGCTCCTTCTCCGGTCGATCCACACCCCCAGATATAGGAGGTGGGGAGTGATCGGGACCTCCGTCCCCTCCACCCGGACGCTGAGTCCTTCCGGGGGTGGCCCCCCCGCGAGGCGACCGTTGTAATACATGGCCGCCTGCGTCTTTTGGGGGGCCACTTTCAGACCCAGCGCCCGGATGGCGCGCACCACGCTCGCCGCCGCCACGTTGGCCAGCCTGATTGCCTCCCGCCAGCCCTCCCCGCTGACCCCCAGGAATATGTCGTCTGCATATCCCGTGAGCCAGCATCCTTTGGGGAGGGCCACCCCGAGGACCGTGTCGTAGGCGATGATCCAGAGCAGGGGTCCCAGCACCGACCCCTGCGGAACACCGCGCTCCACGAGCCTGATCCTCAGGACCCCGTCCCGGTCCGTGTACCTCAAGCCTCTGTCCCGGAAGTAGTCTCCGACGACCCTAATGAGGTAGGGAGGGACTCCGAACCGCACTAGCGCCCTCCCTATTACCTCCCAGGGGAGGGTGTTGAAGGCGTTGACGACGTCAAACGACACCCCCAACACCACTCCCCCCTCCTCAATCTCGGCCTCCGTGCGGGAGAGGACGCGCCTAATCGCGTCCACGGTTGACCTCCCCTCACGGAAGCCGAACTGGTCGTCGGAGAGACCTCTTCCCTCCCCACGGGACAGCAGGTGCCGGACGAGGCGCTCGGCAATGATCCTCTCGAAGATCTTGCCCACCTCGTCCAGCAGGCACACGGGCCTGTACGCGGACGGGGAGTCCGCGGGCTTTCCCGCCTTTGGCAGAAGGACCAGGCTGGCCTCCTTCCATCTTTTGGGGAACCGGCCGGCACGCAGGCATGCGGTAAAGAGATCCCGCATCCAGCCGGCCAGCTCCCCCGCGGCCAAGACCCAGACCCTGCCTGGGATCCCGTCGGGGCCAGGGGCCTTCCGCCTCTTGACCCCGCGGATGGCCCTCGCCAATTCCTCCTCACTGACCCCCAGGTCCTCCCTCCATTCCGGAATTCTGATTTCCGGAAAGAGGACCTCTCCTCCTCTGTCGGCGGGGAATAGTGTATCCACCACCCCGCCGACAAACTGGGGGGCCAGCGATTCCGTAAGCGGGGACGTCCACGGCCTGAGCTTGTCCAGGACAAGCCTGTACGGACGCCCCCACGGATCCTCCGAGAGCGTGGCGAGGAGCTCCTCCCAGGCCTTCCTCTTGGCCGCGAAGATGGCGCGGGAGAGTTCCTGGCGGGCAGAACGCCAAGCCTCCCCCGTCTCCTTCTTGTCGAGGGCACCGCGCTCAGCGCGGGCCCTCAACCACCGCCGGCACGCGCGGACGGACGAGCGCCGAAGCTCGGCGACCTCGCCCGTCCACCAGTAGGCGGCTCGCCGGGGGAGGGGGGGAGAAAGGCGCGGACGCGGGGCATCGCCACGTCGCACGCTCGCGACGCGGCCTCCACCAACCGACCCGCCTCCGCGTCCACATCCACCTCCCCCGTCCCCTCGGCAAGGGCGTCGCTCTCCGCCCTTCCCCAGGTTAGGACCAGGGTCGCCGCTAATAGGCGATCCCGGTCCAACCTCCTGAGGGCCCATCTCCGCCGCGTTTTCTCCGCGGCGCGGCGGCGGGACAGCACTGCCGGAGGCGTGACCCGGACCATCATTTCGATGTAGCGATGGTCCGACAGAGACTCCAAGTCTGTGGCCACCCTCCAGCCGTGTATCTCGCGCGCGGCAAGGGTGGTCGCCCAAGTGAGGTCGATCACCGAAGCCCCCTGCCGGCGCACACATGTGCTTACTCGGCCCGTGTTCACGAGACACAGGCCGAGTCCCGCCGCCCACCCCTCCAGGACGCTGCCCCTCGCGTCAGTGCGCGGGGAACCCCAAAGCGTGGATTTCGCATTGAAGTCCCCCGCCACTATGACCCGGCCAGTGGGGCATCGGCGGACGCATCCCTCCATGTCGTGGAGCGTCCGCCCGAACCTGGCCAGGTCCCAACTCGGAGGGGTGCGTCATATATATCATGTTATATAATTATAACATATTCTTCTCGAATAGACAAACCAAACCTTTATCCATACAATTATTTTAGCATCTAATCTTTCCCATTTTACATAAATCATAAACTTTTTTGAAAAATGCTTTCAAGAAACACATTTTAAAAAGCACATTGAAAAAGTATTGCAATAAATGAAAGTTGAAAAGAGAGAGAGAAAGAGATTACTTACGGGTTTCTGATCACTATTTTCCATGGTTATTATACAATAATATATCTGATGATTGACACAATTTTCTCGTCTCTTCAAGGGAACGAAACACGACAATATTAAATATATATTTGAAATAAAAAACATTATATGAATTTTGTGTGTGTGTCTCAATAAATCATATACATATAATCATATATTGTATAATTAATTATATTATATATACAGATAAAGTTTATGTATAACTGCGTCATATATATCATGTTATATAATTATAACTTATTCATCTCGAATAGACAAACCAAACCTTTATCCATACAATTATTTTAGCATCTAATCTTTCTCATTTTACATAAATCATAAACCTTTTTGAAAAATGCTTTCAAGAAACACATTTTAAAAAGCACATTAAAAAAGTATTGCAATAAATGAAAAATGAAAAAAAAAGAGAAAGTGATTACTTACGGGTTTCTGATCACTATTTTCCATGGTTATTATACAATAATATATCTGATGATTAACACAATTTTCTCGTCTCTTCAAGGAGACAAAACACGTCTTTCTTCGCGCAGGGACACAACTTTCTTCTCTTCTATCATTAACAGCAAGGAGCGCAAATACTTAAGTGTTTTAATTTATTAATTATTAATAAGGATTGCTTTCGCAACGGATGTCCTGGCGACCGTCTTTCATCAACTTTTGTAGTACATGGCACGTACGCTCGTAACTTCGGTGGCAATGTTCATTGGGCGGTTCATATGCGAAGTCAGCCGAACTGCCGAAGGCCTAAACGCAAGCGCCGAGCGCACACAGCTCGGTAAAAAATTTTTTATATAAAGACATAAAAAACATAAAAATATGTATATATACCAGGTGTGCCGGTTAATAATTCTCAATTTCTGCGCTGGATGGTACTGAAAGCAAGGGTTGGTTCACAGTCTAAATTCTTATGTCATTTTATTGCTATGACAGTACCTTTCAAAACGACGTTGATGTTCAAACAATTTCGAGTTAGCGTCATATTTTTTTTGTGGTAAACATGTCTGGTTTCAAACCAAATAAAGAGCATTTGCGGCACGTACTGCTTTTCTTGTTCAATCAAAAGAGAAACGCGAGTGAAAGCCATCGTATCCTTGTAGAAACTTACGGTGACGATGTCCTAACGAAAGACGGTTTTGTGCGTTGGTTTAGACGAATCGCTTCGGAAGGAAGACAATGCTATGCATTTGGTGGGATCAGAAGGGTGTCGTGTACCATGAGCTTCTGAAACCAGGTGAAACAGTTAATACCGTTCGCTACTGTCAACAAATGATCAATTTGAACCATGCATTGATCGAAAAGCGCCCAGATTTGGCTACAAGACACGGAAAAGTGATTTTGCAGCACGACAACGCCCCATCACACACAGCGAAAGCGGTCAGAGACACCATTTCTGCGCTTGGCTGGGAACTCTTGCCCCACCCGCCGTACTCACCAGACTTGGCCACTTCCGACTACCACTTGTTTTCATCGATGTCTCACACTTTCCCAGAAACACTTCAACAATTACGAAGATGTCGAAAAATGGCTTTATGACTGGATCACCTCAAAATGTGAACAATTTTTCTGGGAGGGCATCCACAACTTGAAGGACAGATGGGAAAGATGTATAGCTAGCGATGGCGCATACTTTGAATAAAGCATTTTTGACCTTTCTTCCAAATTACAATTGTTTTCTTTAAGAAAAAATTAAGAATTATTAACCAGCACACCTGATATATATATTATATATATATAATAATTATATATATCAAATATGTACATACATGTTTTTTCTCTTCTATAATCTCTGTTCGTACATATTACAGGAAAAAGAATAAAAAGAAGAATCCAAAAATGATCAAAAAGATCATTTCTGCATTGCTTTTTTTATAAAAGTAAAATTTGAGATAATGAGAAAAAATTTGGACATATAATTATATATAAATATAACAGTTGTTAGATATATAATAATATAATTAACATAAAAAACATATAAAGACATATATAAATATTTGTATATATTTATATATGTTTTTATGTTTTTATACATTTTTATATAAAAATTATATATTTTTATATTAAAAATTTTTTACTGGGGGACGTGACCTTTTGTGTGAGTATCGGGGTCGCGTCTCCGACTAAGACACACGCGCGCGAATTGAAGTCCATTTCAAGTGCAGGATGAACTTTTTACAATTACATCGCGTAAAAAGATACTCAACCGCAAAAACATACTTGCATGTACAAATAAAATTGCTGTCTTCATAAAGTATCTACGTAATGATGAAATAAAATAATGCCATCTTAACTCGATCCTTAAATATATGTGCCATATTTAACAATATATGATAACAATACCCTGGTAAAAATTTCTTACAATCTTCATATAATTTGCAATTGCATAATTTGCAATTGCTCAATTAACTTAAAAACAATCTTTTTATGATGAGGTCGAAAATGACAAAAATATCGACCATTTATCGACATTAACTACTCATCGACGCATCGACGTTGAATCGACGTCGATTCGACCAATCAGTATCAGTTATCAACATCAATCATTCGTCGACGCTTCGACGTCGAATCGACGTCGATTCGAACAATCAATACTGACTAGTTATCGACATCAACCATTCATCGACTCATCGACGTCGAATCGACAAATCATTTCTAGCTGGGCACAGAGCGGGAGCGCGACCCCTCGCAGTCCGTTCGTGGCTCACAAAAATCGTAAACGGGCGACCTCACCGATACGCTGCTCCCTGCAGCTCGTCCTCGCCGGCTCGATCTCCTAGCTCGCTCGGGTCGGCTGCGGCTCAGGATTCCATTAACGGGCCGGGATTCCGCCACAAGGATAACGCTCGCATGCCAGCAACGGGAACGTCTGCTCGGATTGACGGACAGCGCGGAAGAGGAAGAGAGACGTCGCGCGCGATCCCTTTCGATCCGCCCAACGCAACGCCGTAGATCGGAGGGGCACCTTGCACCCTCGCTCTATTCTTCGGGCCCATCTAGCCCTCGAATTCCTCCTTGAGAGGGGACCGCCTCTCCACCGGCTTCGGCCGCCGGTACTCCACCTCCGGATCCGGCTTGGCTTGCCATTTGCGCTCGCGGCTCGCCATTCCCCGTGCTCGGGGCGCGGTGCGTCCTCGCGACGGCACCCGCGAAAGCCCCTGCCAGGCCCAATTGGAATTCCTCATATCCTCTGGTTTGCCGCTTCGCGAGCCTTCCCTTCGAGCCTCTAACGGGTGGGCCGTAATCTCTCGCCGACAGCTGGTTCTCGGTGCGGTGTCCTCCTCTTCAATCGGTGGGGCGCCGCTCATAAAATAATTACAATTGAATAAATAAATATTCTTAAAAATCTATCTAACGCCCTTTGAAGATCTCGACGCTCAGTACGATCCCGGCCCGTCATTGGGCGCGAACCCCGCGCCTTGTGACGGCGGCGGGGACGCTGCCACGCGCGGTGAAGCCACAACGTCACAGAATGTATGTAATATAACGTATAACTTAACGTATAACGTAACGTATAACGTATAACGTAATGTATAACGTAATGTATAACGTAATTTATAACGTAATGTATAACGTAATGTATAACGTAATGTATAACGTAATGTATAACGTAATGTATAACGTAATGTATAACGTAACGTATAACGCAATGTATAAAATATTTTTGAAATGAAACATCTTAGGGCACGGGGGGTGATTCAAATCGGAAGCGTCACAGAAGTGCGTCACGGTAGTCGCGTTACGGAAGTCGCGTTATGGAAGTCCGTCACGAAAAGTCGAACCTTCTACGGGAGTGATTCGATTTGTCGCGTTACGCGTTCGCGTTATGGAAGTCCGTCACGAAAAGTCAAACCTTCTACGGGAGTGATTCAGAGCGTCGCGTTACGCGTTCGCGTTATGGAAGTCCGTCACGAAAAGTCGAACCTTATACGGGAGTGATTCGGAGCGTCGCGTTACGCGTTCGCGTTATGGAAGTCCGTCACGAAAAGTCGAACCTTTTACGGGAGTGATTCGGAGCGTCGCGTTACGCGTTCGCGTTATGGAAGTCCGTCACGAAAAGTCGAACCTTTTACGGGAGTAATTCGGAGCGTCGCGTTACGCGTTTGCGTTATGGAAGTCCGTCACGAAAAGTCGAACCTTCTACGGGAGTGATTCGGAGCGTCGCGTTACGCGTTCGCGTTATGGAAGTCCGTCACGAAAAGTCGAAGCTTATACGGGAGTGATTCGGAGCGTCGCGTTACGCGTTCGCTTTATGGAAGTCCGTCACGAAAAGTCAAACCTTCCACGAGAGTGATTCGATGCGTAGCGTTACGCGTTCGCGTTATGGAAGTCCGTCACGAAAAGTCAAACCTTCTACGAGAGCGATTTGGTGTGTCGCGTTCGCGTTATGGAAGTCCGTCACGAAAAGTCGAAACTTATACGGGAGTGATCCGGAGCGTCGCGTTACGCGTTCGCGTTGTGAAAGTCCGTCGCGAAAAGTCAAAAACTTCCATGGGCGTGATTCGGCGCGGGAGCGTTACGTTAATTCACAAGTTAAATTTTAATTATAAATTACAGGCGATGCAATTCACAAATAAATAAAAATTTATTTGTGAATTACACAAGCTGTATTTCACAAATCAATTTTTATACATTGAATATACACCGTTGATCAAAATATCGGTGTTCTATCTTATCATTGTTTATTTATACGTGTTGTTGCGATAAATATTACCACATGCCTCAGTGGTCGAATTGGCACGACGCCTGCACAGAAAGCGGGAAGTTCCAGGTTCGAACCCTGGCTGGGGTAATATTTTTCACAATAAAAATTAAATTATTTAAAAAAAAAATACGTGTGGCCTCCACGCGCGGCAGAAGTAAAACTTCTTAGCTGTGAGGAATAGGATAGTATCTCGTTTATAGTATCTGAATTAAAGTCTGTGTAATTCAGAAATCAAATTTTAATTATAAATTAAAGCCGATGCAATTTGCAAGTAAAAATTGATTTGTGCAGAATTAAAGCGTATATAAGTCACAAATAAAATTTTAATTATAAATTAAAGCCGATGCAATTTACAAATAAAAATTGATTTGTGAATTAAAGCCTATACAGGGTGTTACTAAAAGAGCGGACACTAACTACATAGCGGTATTCCTTGTCAAAAACTGAGTCGAAAAGTCCTGAACCACTTTTTTCTATAATGCTTAACAAAGCCGTAATCATTGAGTAAAGTTAGTCCAACCAGCGTCGTTCTTTAGCCGGGCGAACGTCGGTGAGCCGCGCGCCTGATAGTGTGCGTGAGCGCTCCGCCGCGCATCGCGCGGCGGCACGGCGGCACGGCCGCGGCCGGCCGCAGCGGCCGCGCTATGCCTTCGCGCGCGTCGCATGCAATATTCTTACGCATTGTAATAATAGAAATAAATTTTTTTTGCACTAAAAATCACTTTTTACTCTTCGTCAGAAGTATCCCCTTGCAGAAAATTTTGATAACGGATAAAACTTTCGCCAAGACATAACTATTATTAACATATGAAAATTAAAACAAATACAAAAAATTATACTGTGTATTTTACAATACAAAATTTTACAATACAAAAATTATTTTCTACACAATCCGTTTCGTTAAATATCTTTGCGTTAACTTAATTTAAATTATAACACAAAGCACTTATTGAATCTTTCTACGAGGTTTGCCCAGTTACTCAGAAGTAATAAATTTTTTAAGGGGAATTTACTGTAACAATTAGATATTTAAATAATCTCGTACTTAAAAGGAAATACGTTAAAAGTATTGGTAAAAGTTTACAATAACTTACACAGCTCGGATTACTTTGACCTTGACATATGTTGTCAAGGTCACCCTCCTGAGTGACCTTCAGAAGGTTTTAGTCGGCGGTCGCTGTTTATTAAAAAGTTATAAACAAAAAAAGTTTGACAAATATAGCAGTTATTTTGAGTATTGAAAGGCATAAACGACCTTGACCTTGACATATGTTGTCAAGGTCCCCCTCCTGAGTAACCTTCGGAAGGTTTTAGCTGGCGGTCATTGTTTATTAAAAAGTTATAAACAAAAATAGTTTTGTGGGAAAATTATTTAAAGCAGTGATTTGTTGGTATATTGAAAGAAAAGTTATTTAAAGCAGAGATTGGTAACTTTCCTTTCAATATACCAACAATTCACTGCTTTAAATAATTTTCCCCACCAAATTTTTTTCGTTTATTAAAAAGTTATAAACAACTTTCTAAGTTGAAGCACATACAAAGCACATACTTGTAAAGCGCGTCACTAACCTATAGGTTAGTGACGCGCTGTACAAGTATGTGCTTTGTAAGTTGAAGCACATACTCATGAAATAAAGTATTCTCTGCTTTAATAAAAAACGTAATATTAGTCGTTTATGCCTTCCAATACTCAAAATAGCTGCTATATTTTCCAAAATTTTTTTGTTTATAACTTTTTAATAAACAGCGACCGCCGACTAAAACCTTCTGAAGGTCACTCAGGAGGGTGACCTTGACAACATATGTTAAGGTAAAAGTAATCCGAGCTGTGTAAGTTATTGTAAACTTTTACCAAAGTATTATTAAAAGCTAAAGTATTCAAAAATAAAAGAATTTCTTCTCTTATGAAAAGAAGATTTATCCTAAGTCATGAATAACGCTGTCCAGATGTACAATCTTTTTGAAACCTAAGGCAAATAAGAGCAAACCGCCGAGCGAACAATATTAATTTTTATATTAATAATAAATAATAACACGTTTAATAACTTAAAACAAAATAAAATACAAACGTTTCTGTTTTAGTTTAGACGCATAAATAAAAGTGAAATGTTATCGTATTCATAAGACATTGGACAGCGGTAAAGTTATTGGAAAAGGTTGAACATAAGGTAAATTACGTGATAACTGCTGCCTTTTAAATAAAATGAAATTGAAAAGTTAGCCGCAATTCGTATGTTTCTTTATAAAGATGTAAAATTTACTTACCAGACAGTGTAATATCAATGTCATGATGATCTACCGTCTGGTTTCAGTAACAAAACAATGCTTATGAGTTAATGTCAGCGTACGGACTGAAGGCCTAGACTTAAGCGTAAGGTGAAATGAGTACAGAGAAATATCATGAAGCATCATATAACAAAGTAACACTCGTAAATAAATAAAATAAGTTAATAAATAAAACAGGCTACAGATGTCAATTGTGTGGAAATCTCTCGACAATAGGAAAATAATCATTAGAAAGATTTTTTTATTTACTAGTTTATTTATTTACTTATTTTTTTATTTACTAGTGTTATTTTGTTATATGATACTTTATGACATTTGTATGTATTTATTTCACCTTGCGCTCGAGCCTAAGTCTTCAATCCGTGCATTGATCTTAACTCATGTAATAAGCATTGTTTCATTACTGAAACCAGACACGGTAGATTATCACGAGATTGATACAACACTGTCTGGCAAGTAAATTTACATCTTCATGAAAGAACATACGAATTGTAGCTAATTTTTGTGATATTATTTTATTTAAAAGGCAGCAGTTAGTGATTTACCTTATATTCAACCTTTACCTTTTCTAACAACTTTACCGCTGACCAATGTTTTACGAATACAATAACAGTTCACTTTTATTTATGCGTTATTGACAATTAGATTTAAAATTATTGCAAAATGTTACACACAAAAGGGTCTAAACTAAGACAGATACGTTTGTAATGTATTTTCTTAAGTTATTAAACGTGTTATTATTTATTATTCGCTATAAGAATTAATATTGTTCGCTCGGCGTTTTGCTCTTATTTACCTCATGTTTCAAAAAGATTGTACATCTGAACAGCGTTATTCATGACTTAGGATAAATCATTTTCTCATAAAAAAAGAAATGTTTTTTTATTTTTTAATATTTTTAATGTATTTTCTTTAAGTACGAGATTATTTAAACATCTAATTATTACAGTAAATTCCTCCCAAAAAATTTATTACTTCTGAGTAACTGGACAAAACTCGTAGAAAGATTTAATAAGTGCTTTGTCTTATAATTTAAGTTAACGATAAGATATCTAACGAAACGGATTGTTTAGAAAATAATTTTTGTATTGTAAAATTTTGTATTGTAAAATACACAGTATAATTTTTTTTATTTGTTTTAATTTTCATATGTTAATAATAGTTATGTCTTGGCGAAAGTTTTATCCGTTATCAAAATTTTCTGCAAGGGGATACTTCTGACGAAGAGTAAAAAGTGATTTTTAGTGCAAGAAAAATTTATTTCTATTATTACAATGCGTAAGAATATTGCATGCGACGCGCGCGAAGGCATAGCGCGGCCGCCGCGGCCGTGCCGCCGTGCCGCCGTGCCGCCGTGCCGCCGCATGATGCGCGGCGGAGCGCTCACGCACACTATCAGGCGCGCGGCTCACCGACGTTCGCCCGGCTAAAGAACGACGCTGGTTGGACTAACTTTACTCAATGATTACGGCTTTGTTAAGCATTATAGAAAAAAGTGGTTCAGGACTTTTCGACTCAGTTTTTGACAAGGAATACCGCTATGTAGTTAGTGTCCGCTCTTTTAGTAACACCCTGTATAATTCACAAATCGAATTTTAATTATAAAAGTGAAGTTTCAGGTTAACAGTTGCCAACTGTTACATCTATATGTAATTATATATGGAGCAAATTTTTCTCATAACCTGAAACTTCACTTTTATAATTAAAATTTTATTGGTGAATTATATAGGCTTTAATTCACAAATCAATTTTTATTTGTGAATTGCATCAGCTTTAATTTATAATTAAAATTTGACTTGTGACTTTTATACGCTTTAATTCTGTACAAATCAATTTTTACTTGCAAATTGCATCGGCTTTAATTTATAATTAAAATTTGATTTCTGAATTACACAGGCTTTAATTCAGTTACTATAAACGAGATACTATCCTATTCCTCACAGCTAAGAAGTTTCACTTTTGCCGCGCGTGGAGGCCACACGTATTTTTTTTTCTTTTTTTAAGTTGTCTGGGTAGACATACTAATAAATCAAACCAGTCATTCTTGACCGTTTTATGACTTTACTTTGAGAGGGTTTGAGAGATTCAGAATGCTCGTCATATCACGATAACATGCAAACACCTGACACAGTTCCACTTAATTTAACGTGGCCGGACTACACTCGTAGGTTCTACGCTGGAATAAGTCATTAGGCTTAGTCCTCTTAAGTCGTCTCAGCTGTCCTCTAATGTTTAGTAGTCGTACAGCTTCGATGTTTCGGTGATTTGCCAGGCGTAGTTCATGATTCCTAGCTGCCTTGGTAATTTCTTCTTCAACTGTAGTAATGTTGAGATCTTTTCTAATATCTTTTTTTTTTTTTTTTGACGCGGGGAAATCTTGCAACTACTGAAATCCCGAGCCGAAGCCCGGTTTGCCCAGTAGCCCCCCTCGATGACAAGAGGGGGAAGACGCCCCCGCCCTTGGGGGAGGGCGAGGGTAGTGCCGGATTCATACCGGCTAGAACCCCGCGGGGATCCTTCTCGGCGCGTTTAATTTGAGGGAGCCCCAGGAAACGCCATGATTCGTCTGGGACTCCGTCCGCGCCGCGCCCATAGTGGGCACCTATTCTGGGGGGGAACTAGTCCCCCCATCTTTTCTAATATCTGCGTTTCTCATGTACCAGCGGGCATTGACAATGTCTCGCAGTACTTTGTTTAGAAAGATCTGTATCTTATTGATATTTGACGCTTTGCTACAGCCCCAAAGCTGTATGCCATAGGTCCAAACCGGTTTCATGATTTGTTTGAATAACATGAGTTTGTTATGGATAGACAGTTTGGATTGCCGCCCTATCATCCAATATAACTTCCTTTTAATAGACTTTAGTTGTTTAATCTTGATCAGGATATGCTCCTTCCAACGAAGCTTAGCATCGAGTGTCATGCCAAGATATTTCGCTGTATTAGCATAAGGTACGCGCTGTTGATTAAGAGTAATTGGAAGTGGGGACTCCTGTCTGTTGGTGAAATTGATATGCTGTGATTTGCTTTCATTGAACTTGATACGCCACCGTTTAGCCCAGTCCGTAATCTCATTGACAGCGCGTTAGAGCTTATTAGTAGCATATCGCGTATCAGTTCCAGTCGCCAAAATTGAAGTGTCGTCAGCGTAAGTGGCTATCCTTGTACCTTGACATTTAGGAATATCGGCAGTGTAGAGTAGATACAGGATCGGTCCCAGTACACTGCCTTGCGGAACACCAGCTGCAATTTTCTTGAAGCTGGAGTATGCTTCTTCGTAACGGACACGAAAGCATCGGTCTGAAATATAGGATTCCAGCAACAAACTGAGTGCTTTTGGAAGGAACTTGCGAAGCTTGAACTTAAGTCCTTTATGCCACACCTTGTCAAAGGCCTGCGCAACATCCAAAAAGATGGCTGAACAAACCTTTTTCTCTTCGAAAGCTTTTTCGATATCCCAAATTATTCGGTGCACTTGGTCAATCGTGGAATGTTTGTCACGGAACTCAAACTGATGATAAGGATCAGGAATAAATTGTTTTTCTTCGATTATGAGCTTAAGCCTCTTCGACAGAAGTTTGTCATAGACTTTGGAGATGACCGGCAGCAGGGAGATTGGTCTGTAAGACGCTGCTTCCTCAGGCGGTTGACCAGGTTTTGGAATTGTGATAACTTCAGCAATTTTCCATTGCTTTGGGACAAACCGCAGCCTGAACGAGGCGTTGAATATGTGTGTCAGTTTCATTATTCCGCTGAATGGTAATTCTTTCACCATTTGCACTGTGATCATATCGTAACCAGGAGCTTTCTTCGGATTTAAGTGCTTGATAGTTTCCCAAACTTCTTTAGGTGAGGCTGGAGTAATGAGCGCTTCATCTCCGCTGTCTTCAGCGGTAAGGTTTTCTTCCGCTGTCTGTCTCGGATGTGATTAAAACACTTTTTCAAGATGATCCGCGTGTACGTCAGCTTTCTCCTGATTGCTTCTCGCCCAGGTGTTATTGGTTTTCTTGATCGGTGGAGCGTTGATAATGGGGCGTTTAATGCGTTTGGTTGCTTTCCATAGCGAATAATTGGTATCTTTATCATCAGTAAGATTCTCAAGGTAACTTGCAATTCCTTCGTTCTTGATGTCGTTCAGTAACCTTTTCAGCTGCTGACTAAGATTATTGAAGATGGTTTTTTCGGCAGGATGTTTTGTCTGTTGCCATATTCTTCGTGCCCTTCGTTTATCCAATATCAACTGTTTTATTTCCAGGGGGTAATTTTTCCCTGGTACTCGCTGTTTCAACTCTGGCGTGCAGTTTTTAGCAGCCTGCTGTATTTGTTCTGTAAACAGCTTTATATCATTTTCAAGTTGTTCTTTAGTTGTGAGCGGGACGTTAAGAACAACTGAGTTTTCTAAATATGCGCTAAAATTTTCCCAGTCAGTCATCCTGTTGGTAAGCGCCAATGCTGGTTGTTTAGTTATCACAGTTTCACTCAGAGTAAGCACGATAGGCGTGTGATCGCTACTGAGATCTAATGACCACTTTACTTTTGTAAAGCTAGTTGATATCCCTTTGCATATGAACATGTCAATAACATCCGGAAATTTATTCGAATCAAAAGGCCAATATGTAGGAGTTCCTTCTGATAGGACGTGACATGATAATGTCTGAACCGCTTCATAAAGTCTTTTTCCCTTGGTAGTTATTATTCTCGAACCCCAGCTCGTGTGCTTGCTATTGTAATCACCGCCCGCCACAAACCGATTGCCTAAAGATTGCAGAAATTCAATATAATCCTCCACCATAATATTATTTCTTGGAGGGCTATACGCTGCGGTTATATTGCACTGAAGTTTCTTGATATAAATCCTTACGGTTGTTGCTTGAATCATTTCGGAGGAGAATTTCAACTCCTCATGATGTTTAATATTTTCCTTAATTATCACTGCTGAGCCTCCTCTGCATTTGTTGGATGGGTGTGGCGTGTGATAGACTTTATCCTTTATATCCTTTGAATCGCACAACCGTCTCCTTGGTAAAGTGAGTTTCAGCTACAAGACAAATGTCAATTTTTTGACTGTCCAGGAACAGCGCTAATTCCAGGTTACGCTGTTCGAGGCCGTTAGCGTTCCATGCAGCAATTCGAATGGAGCCTGCCATTTTATTTCTTTTTTGGTGCAGTCCTACTGCTCACAGTTTGATGATACATAGTCATAAACATATCATTGAGCTTATCTTGCGAGGCCATGAATTGGTCAAGTCTAGCCATAAAGCTTGCCATATCATGGCATGCTGACTGTTCCAGTTTAGACTTTTCCTCATTAACTGTTCCTTTTGCAGCTTTGTTTGCATAGGATGCTTTTGTAGTTGTAACGTCTGCTTTAGATTCAAATTTTTCTGCTTGGGTGATTGTTGTGCTTCTTGAAGTTCCTTAATTGACTTTCTTTGTGAGTTTAGCACTCCCTGTTTACCTTTTACCTATTTTTATCTCGTAATCTTTGTAATTCTACGGCAACCATACAGCCTCTGTAGTTTGCTGTATGTCCTTGCCCACAATTGGCACATTTTGGCGCAGTGGAGCGGTCCTTAATACAATCTTTTGTGTAGTGGTGACCAGCGCATTTAACGCAGCGTGCAGCTTTGTGGCAATTATTTTTAACATGGTTGTATCCTTGACATTTTTTACATTGCACTATTTTCTGATGATTTCTTCGCACAGGCTCTATGCTCACTTTTTGATTACATAGTACATTTAACGCATAGATTTTACTAACATCCTCGTTCTTATCAAAGGCAAGTTCAAAGAGTCTTAGGGGCACTTTCACGTCACTGGTTCTATGTCTCCCGTTTTCATCTGTAGAATATCCGAGTATGTTTACTACATTGGCAATCTTGAAGTTCATTCTCATTAAGTCGTTTTTAATATATTCCGGATCAGTCTCAGCATGAAGACCCCTTGCCATGACTCGTATTGGTCTATTTTGCTTGTCTGAGAACGTGAACCATTTTATTTTGTTCTCATTAAACAAGTTCGAGAGTCTCCTATATTCCGCATGATCGTTGATTTTGAACTGTTCAGGATGCGGTTGGCTAGTGATTTTAACCTTTGTATTAGCAGGTCCAATTATTTTTTCAAGATCATGATATTTGATCCCAATAGCATAGATTGGTGGCGGTGCTTGTTCCCTCATTCCTTTGTTTAGGCGCTGTTGTTCGCCTTGTTTTGATACCCCCGGTCTAATTAAAGGGGATGTTTCTGGAGAATTGGAAGCTTTCCTTTCCTTTGATGCTCTCTTGGATTTTGCTATTATGTACTCCGTTTCCTTGTTGACGTCCCAAACACTTGCATAGCTCGATCTGTGTGTGGGAGGGGGGGGGGGAGGGGGTGGATGTGCGCGCGCGCGCGTGCATAAACCATATATATCCATAAAGTAAATAAATTATCCAATTAAATTTTACAATCACGCGCGTAAAATAAGACTGGATAATTTTCTTTATGCATATATATATATATGGCGTTATATGCAGTTATACAAAGTCTGAATTGACCCTGGAGGCCATACTGTGTGAAATCTGCAATAATTACGACTTGCGAATTATAAACGAGTCTATAAAAAAACACATACGTATATATAATGCAACATTAAAATGATTTATTTGATCGTATGCTTGACATGCAAGCTTATTGGTGTCCGCATTCAGTAACCGCTTGTAAAAAGTTCTCACGGGCCCGCGGTTGAATAGCGCGCCATAAGCGACGTTGATGTGATCGTAGATTAAGTGGAGGGGATGTAGGATCCCGACCGGAACATGTGTTAGCGCCATATATATATGTCTATGGTTAGCGCATGACTTGCACGTTGCACGGTCCACGCTGCACGGTCGGCACGGTGTGAATATTGAAGTGTGTATTTTTGATGGTCACAATTTATATAATGGACATTGACAATACTAAGCGGGTAAGTACTATTTTTGTTATACTTGATTGTTTTTATTTTTATGTAAAATAATAATAATAGGGTAGATAATTTAGACGTACGGTTATTAAGCTTTTGTAAGTTATACATAACCTATAGCTAACAAACGTTTTCCCTGGCTCGACTTCTGTTGGGAGGCACAGGGGCCGGGAAGTATGCAAGAAAAATAGTGAGGTTAGAATATAGTGTGTAGAATAATCCAAGATTGTAGAGAATTACAAGATCGACAGAAATACCTAGTTCATCCGTCACATAGCCCAAAGGCAGGGCTGAAGACGTGTACGCTCCCGAACCCGTGGGAGAGCCTACCTCCAGGAAAACAAAAAAAAAACGTTTTCCCTGCGATATCTTGTTGACAACATATTATATGATTTATATATAATTGTTTAATTGAAGATTATGGCAGCTTTATGACTCCTGCACACAGAACGCGACAAACGTTTTACTGCATCCTGTGTGCAGCAGCCTGGTAGCTGCATTTCAATATTCACTGGCAGTACTGAAAATCTATAATTCGCACATAATATGTACTATAGATTTGTAGTACTGGCACTAAAGATTAGAACACGCACAGCCTGTGTATGCAATATATTCTTTTTTCCTTCTTGTGGCAACATAAATATGTATACGTCACTTTTTGTGTGTGAAAGTATTTTTTTAATATAAAAATTAATGCATTTTTAGGTGCTATTTTAGATAAAAGGCCAGAAACAGAACTCCCAGAAATTGATGTAGCAACTTCATTATGGTTAAAGCAAGCCCCTTGGCGTCGTCAAGACGATGGCAGTATGGGAAAAAGGACAAAGAAATAATGTTTTACTGCAGAATTCAGGAAAGAATCTTTGTTTAATTTTTTTATTTTGAGATTCATTGCTCAACTATACTCTGCTTTATTTAAAACGACAAAATATCTGACAAAATGTCTATTCTCTATGGCTCTATGCGCAACGTGTTATCAATTTAAGTTTCATTTTTTCTTTCTAATTTTATTGTATTGGGTAAGCAAAATTATTCATTAATTTCGTTTTGACAATGCACACACTGGAGAATTTTATTTTGTATGCACCATATACATACCGTATATATATATATATATATGTGTGTGTGTGTGTAATATAGAGTGTAGTATATAATAGAATTTTATTTTTTTATTTCTGGATTTACAAGTAGCGAGAAATGTCGTGTGCAATTGCTTTTGTTGTAACTTAAAAGTTTTTACTGTTTTGAAATTATGCAGTGTTTAGTAATACGTAACTGTTTGTGCAATTATTTGTGATTTTTTGTTAAACGATACTAAACGCTTTATTCGTTAGATGTAAAAACTTAAAATAGTGAAAAATATATATTATAACTTACGTATAGTAAAAGTACTTATTGTGTATATTTAAATGCAATGTAGTTTGTATTCAATTTTGTTCAATAATAATAAACGAAAGAAAAACAAGAATGTTTGCACTCTTTTTATTTTTTAGTACCTTTATCTTAAAAAATATTAAAAAATATAAATAAATATATATATACCATATTTCAATCGAATTTCAACCTTATTTCGACGTTGAAACGACGTTGAAACGACGTTGAATAGTCGTTGAAACGACGTTGAAACGACGTTGAATAGTCGTTGAAACGACGTTGAAACGACGTTGAATAGTCATTGATATTTTATACGCTTTCGACGTCGAATCGACCAGAATTTTGACATTGATTCGACATTCGGTTTTCGACATTGATTCGACGTCGAATCAACTAATCATTTCTGACTGGGTTTGCACCTGTGAAACCATGGCCTCCAGGTGAGCAATCCTTTGTTCCGCTGCTTTTAGTTGGTCGTACAGGATTAATTCGTTAGCCGTTTTCAGCTGGCTATGTTGAATAAGATCTTGATTTTCTCTAATCAGTGTCTGTTTTTGTTGCGTTAGAGTCGCTATTTCTTGAGACAAGAACGACGTCTCCACCCCTTGAGGCACATCCGTCGCTTCTGGCGTAATTGTAGTTAATCCAAACAATGTTTGGCCTCCCCCAGAATCCTTGAGGCCTGTCTCCATGGAGAGTGGATTTTCCAGGTCATTGCCTGGCTTACCACCTGGGGTACTTTCCATATTTGTTTTGTCCATTGTCCATGATTTGTGTCAGTTTTGGTCCACCCCGGGTATTTTATTTCCCCGGTACCCTCTGGCAAGCCAGCGAGCATTCCCCGATCCGTCACCTGGGGAGGCGCCCGATGGGGGACTGACAACCCCACAAGGAAATGTATAACATATGACGTAATGTATAACGTAACGTATAACGTAATGTATGCAATGTATGCAATATAACGTAATATAACGTAATGTAAGTAAGTATGTATGTAATATAACATAATGTATGCAACATAATATATACAATGTATGTAATGTATGAAATATAACGTTTTATATTGGACATGATATTAATAAAGATATTGGATGTATGTATGCAACATTTTATATTGGATGGGATATTAATAAAGATATTTGAGCGGGGGGGTATTAACGCTATCCCCGGGGGGCAAGGTTTTCTATGGTTTTGCTCGAAGGATCAGAGGGGGGTACTTATATCCCCTCACGACTAATTTTAGTTAAATAGCGAGAAAGCAAGTAGCAAATGCGCATGCAACGAAATTAAGCGAGAAAGCGACTCACCGTTCGGTCGCCCGTCGTTCTCCGGTGCTCCTCCGATCCTCGTTCTGCTCCTTGTCCTGTCTTTGAGCGGTCAGATTCTGCCGGTTATTCGTGCAGGCGGATGCAACAGGTCCCCAAATAATCACAAGCAAAAGCGCAAGGCAGGCACAAGCAGGCACAAAGCAATGAGGCAGGCGAGAGATTGGTCCCCAAGGCGGGGGGGAGCGCGGTCGGGCGGCCCGAAAGTCTTGATGCGCGTTCAAGAGCTCCTTAACGTTGAGTGAGGCTCGCGGTCCTGTAACGTGCCGCGAGCGAGTACTTGCTCCCTTTTTGGGGGTAATTCGCTGCCGTCGGTGGATAAACGGTGGCAGCACCAATTGATGAGTCGCATAAATTTACAAATCCCGATCGCGATCCACCGACGTCTCGCGAATATTAACAAACAGTAAACTAATAACTAAATATATGCTAAACGAGTTTAATAAAGCAACTATAATAACTCTACAAAATAAACAAAGCAAGGAGAAAATTAAATGCTATAAAATATATATACATGCAAGGCGATACGCCAAACAATATTGATTTAATATTTCATATTTTATACTTCTGTGTATTTCATATTTTATTTTCTACATATTTTTTTTTAAATGTATTTTATCTATATATATAAAATAGAATGTCTGTATGTCTGTATGTATGTCTGTTCTTTATACACTCTTAAACTATTCGACCGATCTAGACCAACTTTTTCACAGTTACTCTTTACATCCTTGCGCAAAACATAGGCTTCTATGGAACCTCGATACCGATCAGCGATTTTATCCCTTGGTTTTTCCGGGCGTTTTTTCGGAAATTTCGAGATTGCTTACTCGTGATGTACATAGAACCTCGATATTTTGCTTACCGATTACCGATTTTATCCCTTGGTTTTCCCGGGCGTTTTTTAAGTCTGTTTGTTTTTCTGTATGTCTGTTCTTCATACACTCTTAAACTATTCGACCAATCTAGACTAACTTTTGCACAGTTACTCTTTACATCTTTGCGCAAAACATAAGCTACTACGGAACCTCGATACCGATCAGCGATTTTATCCCTTGGTTTTCCTGGGCGTTTTTTCGGGAATTTCGAGATTGCCTATTCGCGATGTACATACATAGAACCTCGATATTTTAAAATAAAAGTCGTTGTTAGTCGACCTGACTGGCCAAAAATCCAATATATTTAATTCACGACGTTTCGACCGCAATTCGGTCCTTTTCCAGTGAGAATTACAAAATTAACGCATCCGCAAACAATCCAAAACGTCGCTGACATTGTGCCCTAACTACGTCAAACGAACGTAAAGCTAAAAATTAAAAGTCGACATATCGAAAGTGAGAGAGTCAAAAAGATAAGTCATAAAAAAGTTAATCATAAGTCAAAATTAAAAATACAAATAAAATAAATACAATTAAAAAGAACTTACAAATTAAGAGCGTCAAGAAAAAATATAAACGAGGTGTAACGTGAAAGGAAAACGTCGCAAGCCATATCAGAGAACACATCCCAACGGTATAACAGTCAAAGTCACACTGAGAATAAAACCCAAAGACAATAAGTGTTCCCAAAAACAAACGAACAGAACGAAAAGCAAAAAGTGCAAATTAAGTGGCGCTAATAACACGTTCATAAGTCCCAGGTAGATTCTCAGTGTCTTTTTGAAGATTGATTGTGCAATCATATTTTTTGATAAAAAACATTTCGGAGATTTCTCTTTTCTTAAGATGCCTCTCTTTATATAAAATCTTAGGTTGATGCCAATTAAAATTATGATTGTAAGTGAGACGGTGCTTACTGACAACAGAATGATTGTCAACATTCTTATTAATATCACGAGAATGTTCCTTAATGCGTGTCTCTAAGTGCCTCTTAGTCTGTCCAATATATGTGGCATTACAATTTGCACAATCAATCTTATAAACCAACTCAGTCTGTTTAAGATCTTGAAGCTTATCTTTTCCTTTTTTAATAAAAGACCGTGTGAATTCTGTTGTTGACGTTATTAAAAACTTTGAATTTAATATCTTTCAAATGTCTGAAGATATTGTTGAGGAAGCGCGTAGCCGTATCTCTAATTCTTTATTTAAGTTTCTGCGAAAAGATAAACACACCAACTGTATTGACAGGATTATTTTGCAGGAATTTAAATTTTGCAAAAGATTTCTTCGGAATACTACTGATGTTTTTGTTACCAAGGCTGATAAGGGCCAGGTTACTGTTATTATGGATAGAATTACATATGTGAATAAGATGACTGACTTACTAAATGATAGTTCTACGTATAAGAAACTTAAAAAGGACCCTATAGGAAAAATAACATCCAAAATTAAAGATCTGGCCAAGTCTTGGTTTAACATGAATATCATTAGTGAGCACGTTTTTAACCAACTTAATTGTACTAATGGGAACCTCCCACGTTGTTACGGACTTCCGAAGATTCATAAAGATGGCTCACCACTACGGATTATTGTTTCTACTTTGGGGAGTCCTTTATATAATATGGCCAATCTTTTACATAAAATCTTGGAAAAATCTGTTCCTAAACCTGAGTCTTATATTAAAGATGGTTGGTCTTTCGTAGAACTAATTAAAGACGTAAGAATTGGGGAAGATGATGTTTTGATATCTTTGGATGTCACCTCTCTTTTCACAAATATTCCTAAAGATCTTGTACTTAAAGCTATTGAAAAGAGGTGGAATTACATCTCCACAAAAACCGGTCTCAGCCTTCCTCAATTCTTGCTTGCAGTTGATCTGATTCTTAGTTCTACTAGTTTTACGTTTAATGGTCAGGTGTATGAACAAATCTTCGGCAGTCCGATGGGTTCTCCTCTTTCTCCTATTTTAGCTGACATCGTTATGGATGATTTGGAGACACATTGTTTGCGGTTACTCAGTTTTCATATTTCCTTTTTTAAAAGATATGTAGATGATATTTTCTTGATAGTTCCTAGGTCGGGGATTGATGAGTTGTTAGATGTTTTTAATGGTTACCACTCTAGATTAAAATTTACTTACGAACTGGAGAATAATGGTTCTTTAAGTTTTCTTGACACTACAGTGATTCGAGAGGGAAACGTTTTACTCACAAATTGGTATCGGAAACCTACTTTCTCAGGAAGATATATAAATTATTATTCGAACCACCCTCTTAAATACAAAATTAACATTATACGTAATCTTGTTGATCGAGCTATTCTTTTGTCTGACGCTCGTTTTCACAATTCTAATATTATAGAAATAAAAAAGATCCTTTCTAACAATTGTTATCCAACGAAAGTTGTTAATAAGTACATTAATGCCCGACTTAACGAATTACAGAATAGGAATAATAATAGTAATGACTCTAACTGTGACAATGCAACCCAAGATCCTTTAAAATTTATTACTATACCGTATGTCAAAGGTCTTAGCGGTGATGTTGGCCGTACAATGCGTGACGCTAAATTTAGAGTACTTCTCACTATTCCGAAAAAATTAGATTGTGTTATTAAAAAAGGAAAAGATAAGCTTCAAGATCTTAAACAGACTGAGTTGGTTTATAAGATTGATTGTGCTAATTGTAATGCCACATATATTGGACAGACTAAGAGGCACTTACTTAGAGACACGCATTAAGGAACATTCTCGTGATATTAATAAGAATGTTGACAATCATTCTGTTGTCAGTAAGCACCGTCTCACTTACAATCATAATTTTAATTGGCATCAACCTAAGATTTTATATAAAGAGAGGCATCTTAAGAAAAGAGAAATCTCCGAAATGTTTTTTATCAAAAAATATGATTGCACAATCAATCTTCAAAAAGACACTGAGAATCTACCTGGGACTTATGAACGTGTTATTAGCGCCACTTAATTTGCACTTTTTGCTTTTCGTTCTGTTCGTTTGTTTTTGGGAACACTTATTGTCTTTGGGTTTTTATTCTCAGTGTGACTTTGACTGTTATACCGTTGGGATGTGTTCTCTGATATGGCTTGCGACGTTTTCCTTTCACGTTACACCTCGTTTATATTTTTTCTTGACGCTCTTAATTTGTAAGTTCTTTTTAATTGTATTTATTTTATTTGTATTTTTAATTTTGACTTATGATTAACTTTTTTATGACTTATCTTTTTGACTCTCTCACTTTCGATATGTCGACTTTTAATTTTTAGCTTTACGTTCGTTTGACGTAGTTAGGGCACAATGTCAGCGACGTTTTGGATTGTTTGCGGATGCGTTAATTTTGTAATTCTCACTGGAAAAGGACCGAATTGCGGTCGAAACGTCGTGAATTAAATATATTGGATTTTTGGCCAGTCAGGTCGACTAACAACGACTTTTATTTTAAATTTATTTACTGGCGAAGGAAGACTTTGTTTTTGTCTCGATATTTTACTTACCGATTACCGATTTTATCCCTTGGTTTTCCCGGGCGTTTTTAAAGTGAAATATCGTTCTGTGTACATCGCAAGCGAGCAATCTCGAAATTCTCGAAAAAACGCCCCGGAAAACCAAGGGATGATTACAGTATTTGTTGAATACTATTTATTATTTAAATTTAATTTCAATCTCAAATCGAACTTTCGCAATAGGTTTTACAAAAAATATTGTAAGTATGTGACATTTGCGGAAAACAACGAATTACGTTACATGCAAGCAGACAATCTCAAAATTCCCGAAAAAACGCCCGGCAAAAGCCAAGGGATGAAGTCGCTGATCGGTAAGTGAAATATCGGAAAACCGGAAATGACTCAATAGCGTGAAACTCGAGTAGAAAAAGACCGGTTACAATATGTTCAATCAAGGAAAACATTTATGCGGTCCGATTTGAAATTAGAGGCATTTAGTTATAATTCAAATTACGAATATCAATTTCTTCTGAGAATAATAATTGGGAAAATGGATGCAATATGTGATCATTGTCAAGCAAATAAGTTTAACACATAAGCACGTGAAATGTGTTGTTCAAACGGAAATGATAAACTACCACCTTTAAATCAACCACCCGACACACTCCTTATGTTTGCCCACAATATGGATATTGAAACATAAATGAAGTCGTTTGAAGAAAAACGACGCGCGGGCGAAGCCCGGGTAACCAGCTAGTATTTTATACTTATATGTATTTCACATTTTATACTTATATTTTTTATATATTTTATACTTGTATGTATTTCATATTTTTATGTTCTACATATTTTTTATACAGTAAAAATAAATGTCTTTATAAATTAAATCACAGTGTCTTTGAGTATCCAAGAATTGTGTGATCCGTTGAATCCCAGACATTTCACATAAACCTCGTCACTCCTCCTGCGAAGTACTTTCTCCACGAGATACACGTCCGGATAAGCCGCGCGATGCAGCTCGTGCTCGTAGAATCCTCCGGTGACAGATTTTCCTCTATAGCCCTCGAGTAGATAGGTTACGGGATTAGTACGCTGCACTTTAACGATCTTGAACACCTCGGTCGTCCAATTAGGCGTGTAACCCTTTTCGAAAATTGTTTACTTGCTGACGCGTACCGGGTCGCCTATTTTGAACTTTGCCGGATCCGCGATCTTTATCGCGCTGTACACCGTGTCCAAGAGTCTTTCGGCGATCGCGAGAGTAACGTCGACGGGCCGCACGCCGATCGTTCAATGCTTGCGCGCGTTGTAATCCGATACGAATCGCGATAACGCGTCGACCCACTTGTAAGTCCCATTGAGCGTAAACATTTTCCACATGTCGTTCTTCAACGTGCGATTGAATCGCTCGACGACCGATGCCTTCATCACCGAATATTTAATTTTAATTTAATTTAATTTTAATTTATTGCGATGCTTGATGGAGGTACAAGTTGTAGAAAGTATAAATATGAAATAAAGAGAGCACGCAAATGGTAAGGCATCAACACGATGTTGTTACTACGCCTACCAATGGAGACAGTGTAAGTTATAGTATAAAACGATTAACAAACAAACGCTTACAGAAAAAATTGATTGATTCGCTCGCGAGAGTAAAAAAAATAAAAAATTGAACACACACACACACAAATCTATATGGTACAACACGCACGCCGGAGAATTTACAATACATATATACAAAACGCAGATGCACACACTCGCACACACACGCACACGCGTGCGCGTTAACAGACGCGACGTACCGTGCAAGAAATTAGTGATGCGCAGGTTGAGATGCATTTCTGTTAGGAAATGCAGTCGATGAAATGAAGGTGGATGCAGCTGTACGGAAAGAAGACAAAAAGGATGAGGATCTTATGGCAGAGGGAAGGTCATTGTAAAATTTGACTGCACAGTAGGAGAAGGAAACGCGAAACTTGGCCGAGTGATGCGATGGAAAGGAAAGAAGGTCAGGGTAACGAGTATTCGGGGCGATGGAGGTATGGAGCTCGGAGTTCAGATGTAGGAGACGTCGAAGGTAAGGAGGAGTATTAGAATGAAGGAGACATGTGTATTATCTACAATATGTAGAATAATGATTGATGCCGTGTTTTCTCATGAGGCGTTGCACGTCGACGTTGTAAAATTCCTTCCCCATATCGGTTTGCAAGTTTTTCGGGCACCTCTTGCTGTCTCGAATTATCTTAACGATAACGTCAGCTGTCTCGCTTCCGACTTTTACTCTTGAGTGGCACGGCGCACGCGTACTTGCTCAGCACATCGATGACGGTAAGTATGTAGTGGTAGCCTCTGTTGAAACGCGAGTACGGACGCATCTCGACGATGTCAGCCTGCCACAGGTCGTCGTACCCACGCACGATGACGCGTCTTCGGGGAAAATTTCTTCTCGCCGGTGCGTGCAGTTCCTCGACAAGTCGTCGCTTCTCAATATTTTTACGTCCATTGGATTTCGACGATGTCATGTTTTTAGCGGCGCGACTGGTCGACGCGTAAATAATATGTGCACAGAAATTATATTACATCTCTAACTTTTTTTTCTTTAACCAATCAATAACTGTTTATTTCCGTTTCTTGTCGCTCAATAGCGGTTCTTTCAGTTTTTTCAGTTCTTTGTCGTCGGCTTGTCGTTTATTTCTGCTCATTAGCCGTTCACAGCCGTTCCTGAACCGCTCGTAACTGTTCCTGAACCGTTCCTGAACCGGTCGCCGCCTTTCGTCATCATTCGTTAACCATTAGTAGCCTTTCCTGGATCGTTTACCGCTATCCATCGTTACTAGGTTTTGTCTATCGAAAGATATGTGCCTCGAGCGCCTCCCGGTTCGCGTCCAACATGGCTTGCGTATTTCATTTGAGCGCGATCAGATTTGTTTCGATTTCCTCCAACTGACCTCTCAAAATTTTAACGCTATCTCTCAGAAGTCTAAGGTTCGTTTCGAATTATGTCTCCAATCGCGTTTTACGATGCTTCTCAATTTCCGCTTTGTCTCTCAAACTTTTAACGCTCTGTTCTACGTACAGTTTACTAGCCGCGTCGCCGTCAGCCTCCAGTTGCGCCACGCGACGAATCTTGCGCGACTTTGTGTCAAAGTCCGTAGCGGTGCGACACAGAGCGTTATGGCGCACGAAATTTCTCATTAATCCGCTCCACTGATGATACGAAACGGCGTTTGACGCGTCTCTGCTCTGCTTGAATATATCAAATTTGTTGATCGGCATTTCGACGCTGATTGAACGGCTCGCTGCCGCGCGGCTCAATTTATAATAAGACCGGCTTCGCGAAGTTCCTCGATGATCGACAGGATCTTGTTGTCGTGGGCATTGTTGCCAGCGTGGCGCGAGCAATCGTAGACGTTTCACCAGCTCGTTGGGGTCGTCCCAGTGCACGTAGTCGATCTTATTGTCGGTTAGCGTCATCGCGCGAGGCGCGAATAATCCCTTTCCGTGGACCAAAGGTATTTCGTAACGTTTCTAGAAACTCTTCTTGACCCTCCTGCGTTTGTAACTTTTTTCAAATGGACGTCGCGAGCGAGTCGCCGGCGGTTTCGAAAACATCCTTGTTTGTGAGTGATTTGAGCATTGTAGGCTTCGCGGTTCTCACTGTCGCGGACGGTGTAGATGATATCGGTGGAGAGGATGTCGATGGTACATCCAGTGGAGCTTTCGATTGATCAGATTTACGCGGTGTCGGCGGGTGATCCGACCAGGAGTTTGGTCGTTTCCTCTTTCTCGACGTCGCATCCTCGTCCTCTTCCTCACGCTGCTGACTGGGTAACGTGTCGATCTCGGCGTCGCTCTCCGGCTCCTCTTTCTTCACTGCAATCAAGCTCGAGTTGTCGGCGATCTTTTGCAACGGCTCGATGAGCGGTCTAAAGTGCGTGTCCAACTCAATGTCCTTATCGATCTTACCGGTCTTCATAGCGCGGTTTCTTGCAAATCGACTCGCTCGTTTTTGCAATCTTCTTCGCAACCTTCTCGCGCTCGCGGATATCCATGCTCTTGTTGATCGCGGCCATCGCGGAAATACGCAAAGTGACGCTCTCTCTCCGACGTTTTACCTCGACGAGGTACCGGCGACGACTGATCGCTTTTGCGGTATCGCGAACACGTTAAATCCCTTTCTGTATCGGCCATTGTTGAGCGAGCTGTCCTTGTCTATCACTACGAATCCATACATGCGCTGCCAACATTCGCTACACAGCGCGCTGAATTCATCGTACGACATGTCGGTATTCACGTGATCGTTGTACACGTGTTTCAGATTGGTGCCATCCTGTTTAAACAGGATCAGCAGGTTCGCGTTGTCGCGTATCAGATGTTTACGTATTATCGCGTACGTTTGACAGAGATAATAACAGTCGACGTTCGAGTGCCTGCCCATTAAAAAGTACACTCTCACGGCATCATGCTTGTCGCATGCCACGTCATCGAAGACGAAGATCGAGTTTGGACACGCATCGCTCGGCGGAATAAAGTCACTGTTATTGGAGAACGTAAAGTAGCCGATTTCGTCGATCGACGTCAATAAATTCTCCAGATATCGATATTTCGGTTGCTGAAGCGACTTCGAGTAAACGTACACGTTCTCGAAACGTACACCGTGCGGACTTTCCAACCAGCTTATCAGAACGTTGGTTTTACCGCAATTCGAAGGACCGCAAATGATGGCGCGTATAGTGAGCGGTTGTCGCACGAATCTCATTTTTCACATTGCTGACCGGAGGGTTGGATCGAGCGCCTATTTATAGGTGCGCGAAACCGCGAATCTCTCAGTAGCGGAAAAATGTTCGTCCTGTTATCAAGACCTTCCGATATTCGCGATTTCAGCGCCGAGCAGCTACAATTTGTACCGAAGGTTGTTCTGTTGCAAATGTGTGGCGATCACGTCCACCACGTGTGGGACAAGCTTCCTGAACATATAAAGGCGGATTCGGAGGTTCAGCAATATCGTCGGTGCTTATAACATTATAATTTGCCGCACCATCAAACGCACATCGACGGTCCGGCACCGTTGATAAAGAATTGCGGCAAATGCCAGCGAAAAAAATAAACAAAGGTCTGTTCATCAGCGCGATAAGCTCACTTCCGATCAAATTGCACATTCCCGGCTATCAGTTTTGCGGTCCGGGCACTCGACTGAAGGAGCGATTAGCCAGAGGCGATCCGGGTGTGAATCCACTGGACGCGGCGTGTCGCGAGCACGACATAGCGTATTCAAGTAACAAAGATCTCACCGAGAGACACGCGGCGGACAAGGTAATCGCCGACAAGGCGCTAGGACGTGTCATCGCGAGAGATTCGGCTCTCGGAGAGAGAGCTACCGCTACAGTTGTCTGGACGGCCATGAATGCCAAGCGGAAATTAGGAATTGGTTTGCAAACCGTGAAGTAGAAGAGGAGGAGAGCATCGAAAAAACGGATCCTTCCGGCGGCGAAACGAGGCGGCGTATTGCCGATTCTACCGTTGATGGGAGTTCTCGGTTCCCTGGCCGGCAGGGCGGCCGGGGTCGCCGGAGCCGTGAACGCTAGCAAAACCGCGCGACGTCAGCTGGAAGAAATGCAACGTCACAATCGCGCCATGGAAGGCCGCGGACTTTATCTCGCTCTGTACAAACACGGGCGGGGAGTTGCGTCGAAGAAGAAGAAAAGAGAAAGGAAGAAAAAAACACGTCAAAGAGACGTTAAAAATGCCCACGGGTATTACGACTAACGTACAATTGAACCGACTGGCAAAACACATGCGCGTACCGTTCTTCAGGGGTGTTTTCATGCGTGACTCGTTATCGATCGGCGGTATACGCCGAAACGAGAGCGGTATTGTAAATTTGGACGATGCAGCGGGCCCCGGTACTCATTGGGTAACGTACGCAAAGAGGGGAAATCGCGCGATGTATTTCGACAGTTTCGGTAATCTTCGACCGCCGAAAGAGTTGGTGCGATATTTCGGACCGAGCGTGACAAAGATTGAGTACAATCGCACGCCCGTTCAGACTTACAATCAGAACATCTGCGGACAATCGTGCCTGCGATTTTTCCTGACGATCGGCGTAAATTTAAAGCCTGACGGTGCGCCGTGGAGACTCAGTGTTCGTCGAACGGTTTTCTCGACATGTCTATGACATTCACGCTGACCGGTAAGAGCAGCATCCTCGCGGTGCACTACTTTCCCGCCGTAGATTTGAGCGACGGTAACTACGAGCTCGGTCTAACGGTTTTTGAGACTTATCACACGATACCGAACGTGAATTCTCCAAATAATAAATTCTACTTCGACGAGGATGACACGGAAATTACGATACCCGAGGGATCGTACAAAATACGAGCAATACACGAGTTTTTGAAACGCGCTGTTTCACAAAAATGCCCGCGACGCGGCCGACGTGTAGTTCGTTCCATCAGCGATAATCGTACATTGGTCGCGGATATCGCGCGAGAAGAGACCGCGCGAACGGCGACGAGGACGATGACGACACCGCGAAGTACGAGGACGATGAGGCTGTAAAATATCCGATAGTGCTCCGTGCTAATTACAACACGATGAAAAGCGAGATCAATTGCGCTTTCAGAGTAAACTTTAACAAACCAAACAACATTGGATCGCTGCTGGGATTCTCGTCAAAGCGTATATTGCAGCTGGGAAAATGGCACCGATCGGATCTACCAATTAATATCATCAACATAAACATTATCCGCGTAGAGTGTAACGTGACCGCTGGTGCGTACAACAACGGCAAACCCGTTCACACGATACACGAATTTTCTCCGAGCGTGCCGCCAGGATATAAGATATCGGAAACGCCGGCGCAGATCATTTACCTGCCGATCATCGCACGGAGAATTACGGATCTAACGATACTCATCGTGGATCAGGACGGACGATTTCTTGATTTCGAGGCGAAGAGACCACCGTCAGATTGCACATTCAACGGCGACAGCGATAACGCGCGTGAGTGTGCGCGACATATGTATAAGATGCTCGTGTTGAACGACTCGGAGCACGCTAGAGATAACTCTATCTACACTACGGTAGCGGCCAACGATATCGTCCGATCATCGTAATCACCAGCATTAGGTTACGCTAAAAAGACGAGAAGGAAGCTCACAGCGTCGAACATTGAATTTTTACAATCTTTGGGATTTGCGGTGCGAAATATCTGAAGAAAATGACCGATATTCTTAACATCGGAAGCGAGCCGGTCTTTGACGATCGCATCGTCAAGATCGAGACTCACACGTACAACGCGTACGCCAACACAACGTTCGAGTATAGCGACGAGATACGAATAGTCATATACAACAGCAGGATCTGTATACGTTGCCGTGCGAAAGTTTTCTCTACGTCGAAGGAATATTGACGGTGAACAGAGTAGACGGCGAACCCGATAACGTGGTATTGGCGAATAATGCCGTCGCATTTATGTTCGATGAGATTCGATACAAACTCGACGGCGAGGAGATTGATCGCAACAGAAACGTAAGAATAACAACTACACTCAAGAACCACGTCGCTGTCTTTGGGTGCGAGTACGATTTTGAAAAACACCGGCTGGGTTATGTTCAATAACGTGGACATCACTTCTACGCGAAGAAACTTTACTTTTTTCACGTACCGCTCAGCATGTTACTGGGATTTTGCGAGGAATACAAACGCGTGGTGATCAACGCGCGTCACGAATTGATCTTGATACGATCGCGCAACGACAACAATTCCCTGGTGGGAAATCCGACGTTGATTCCTGCTATCAACATACTCAAGATACAATTGCGAATGCCTCACGTGCTGTTGAACGAGATCAACAAACTGTCGATGCCTTGGAAAACGGGCGATATCTAAGTATGAGTTTCCGTTCGTGGGATCTGTACGAGTATCCCCTGTTACAAAATACGACCAAGCACACGTGGGCCATCAAGACTGCGACTCAGCTCGAAAAACCGCGATACGTCATCTTTGCTCTGCAGACGGGCCGGAAGAACGTTGTGACCAGAGAAATAACAACGTTCGATTATTGCAAATTAACCAACGTGAAACTCTATCTAAACTCTGAATTCTATCCGTACGATGACATGAATTTGGACTTTGGTAGACACAGATGGGCGATTCTGTACGATATGTACGCGCGTTTCAGTAAAGCGTATTACGGACGCGAGCACGTCCAGCCGTGTCTCGATGTCCCGAATTTTCTACTTTACGCTCCAATAGTGGTCATCGATTGCTTTCGACAAAACGAATCCGTCAAAAATTCCACCGTGGATGTCAGAATAGAATTCAATTGCATGGAGAATATACCGCCGAATACCTCAGCGTACTGTCTCATCATACACGATCGTGTTATTCAGTACAACCCGTTGATCAACGTGGTGCGCAAAATTGTCTAAGCGTTCGCGGCAACGTCGAAAAAATTTTTGAAGTGAAACTTCTTAGGGCACGGGGGGTGATTCAAACCGGAAGCGTCACAGAAGTGCGTCACGGAAGTCGCGTCACGGAAGTCGCGTTACGGAAGTCGCGTTATGGAAGTCCGTCACGAAAAGTCGAACCTTCTACGGGAGTGATTCGGAGCGTCACGTTACGCGTTCGCGTTATGGAAGTCCGTCACGAAAAGTCGAACCTTCTACGGGAGTGATTCGGAGCGTCGCGTTACGCGTTCGCGTTATGGAAGTCCGTCACGAAAAGTCGAACCTTCTACGGGAGTGATTCGGAGCGTCACGTTACGCGTTCGCGTTATGGAAGTCCGTCACGAAAAGTCGAACCTTCTACGGGAGTGATTCGGAGCGTCGCGTTACGCGTTCGCGTTATGGAAGTCCGTCACAAAAAGTCGAACCTTCTACGGGAGTGATTCGGAGCGTCACGTTACGCGTTCGCGTTATGGAAGTCCGTCACGAAAAGTCGAACCTTCTACGGGAGTGATTCGGAGCGTCGCGTTACGCGTTCGCGTTATGGAAGTCCGTCACGAAAAGTCGAAACTTATACGGGAGTGATTCGGAGCGTCGCGTTACGCGTTCGCGTTATGGAAGTCCGTCACAAAAAGTCAAACCTTCTACGAGAGCGATTCGGTGCGTCGCGTTACGCGTTCGCGTTATGGAAGTCCGTCACGAAAAGTCAAAACTTATACAGGAGTGATCCGGAGCGTCGCGTTACGCGTTCGCGTTATGAAAGTCCGTCGCGAAATGTCAAAAACTTCCATGGGCGTGATTCGGCGCGGGAGCGTTACGTTAATTTACAAGTTAAATTTTAATTATAAATTACAGGCGATGCAATTCACAAATAAATAAAAATTGATTTGTGAATTACACAGGCTTTAATTCACAACTAAATTTTTATACAGTGAATATACACCGTTGACCAAAATATCGGTGTTCTATCTTATGATTGTTTATTTATACGTGTTATTGCGATAAATATTACCACATGCTTCAGTGGTCGAATTGGCACGACGCCTGCACAGAAAGCGGGAAGTTCCAGGTTCGAACCCTGGCTGGGGTAATATTTTTCACAATAAAAATTAAATTATTTAAAATTAAGATGCTTAAATTAAGCGTTGAGATAAAAGGACCAGAATCTTGGTTAAAATGTCCTGACGATTATGTCCGTCAGGAACGATTGCCAGTTACGTCGAAGAAATTTAATATGGTAAAAATAATAAAACGCTATTAACGATTCGGTAGGTTCTCTGGAGATTTCGCGGTCGCTCTCCTGGCTCGTCCGCGGGCGCGAACCCGCGCCTTGTGACGGTGGCGAGTATATATATATATACAAATTTTATCGCATATAGAAGTAATAAAAGAGACATGTTAAATTGGTTTGATATGCTTGCAAAAAAATGAGACATATACCTAATACAAAAATAAAGTATAGATTACACACGTATAATATACACAAACAAATTATTAAAACAATTATAAAAAAAAATATACGTGTGGCCTCCACGCGCGGCAGAAGTCAAACTTCTCAGCCGTGAGGAATAGGATAGTATCTCGTTTATAGTATCCGAATTAATGCCTGTGTAATTCATAAATCAAATTTTAATTATAATTTAAAGTCGATGCAATTCACAAAAAAAAAATATACGTGTGGCCTCCACGCGCGGCAGAAGTGAAACTTCTTAGCTGTGAGGAATAGGATAGTATCTCGTTTATAGTATCTAAATTAAAGCCTGTGTAATTCAGAAATCAAATTTTAATTATAAATTAAAGCGGATGCAATTTGCAAGTAAAAATTGATTCGTATATTGAAACCTGTATAAAGCACAAATCAAATTTTAATTATAAAAGTAAAGTTTCAGGTTATGAGAAAAATTTGCCCATATATAATTATATATGGGCCAAATGTTGCCAACTGTTACATTTATATACATATAATTATATATAGACAAATTTTTCTCATAACCTAAAACTTTACTTTTATAATTAAAATTTGATTTGTGCGTTATACAGGTTTCAATATACGAATCAATTTTTACTTGCAAATTGCATCCGCTTTAATTTATAATTAAAATTTGATTTCTGAATTACACAGGCTTTAATTCAGATACTATAAACGAGATACTATCCTATTCCTCACAGCTAAGAAGTTTCACTTCTGCCGCGCGTGGAGGCCACACGTATATTTTTTTTCTTTCCGATACAATAAAGAGAGAGGAGGAAGGATAGCTGGGTATAAATCAAAAGTGCCGCGAGACGTCTGCATATTTGCACGTCATTCTTCTCAAGTAACGCATCGAAGAGAGAGAAATTTCATGTCCGTACCAACGTTCGTGGACCTGCAAGGTTTCCTCGTCGAAATGAAATTTGTCGTGAAGGAGGTGGCGGTGCTGCGAAAGGGACCGTTCTGGCGCATTACATCTTTGAACGCCCCATGCCGTGGAATCTCCTCATGAAATCCGACAAGTCATGTGCTATCTGGTTGATTAAAAATCACCATGGATTACGATGGGAAGACGGAAACGTGCCGTACAGCATGGTGAAACGTCTAATTACATCGGCCGTGTTTGGTATGGAAGAGGATGATGACGACGAGACGCCGCCGCCGACTCTCGTATACGTCAAAGGATTCCAGAAACGAGAATGGCTAGTGGATCTGCTTGACGATTTTGCGAGAAAAAACATGAACGTCGAGACTTTGGTTGCGGATTACGAAGACATCGAATCTTTGAACACTCTGGATGCCGCTAATACTATACGATACGGAAAACATACGAAGAATTGCGCGTTACAAAATGTTTTTAAAATATTTAACTGGTGGTCGAAACACGAGAAAGAAATGTCATCTATTTAAAGATAAATTATACATATATATGTACGTTACAACGTTTTATTTCTTATCTCCTTTCCCCTCCACTATGCATGAATAAATGTATAATATAATACGTGTAACGATGCACCCCCTGAAGATGCATCGTAATTCCGGCTGACATCCGTCGGACACCGCCCGGCCGAACACCCGCCGGGCGGAGACGTGGGCGCGATGCGCCCACCACCCATTTTAATCTTTATATAAACGATCTCGCCGCAAAACGGCTCGAGATACAGCGGCCGACGGGGCCCGACCGCCACCGAACGCCGCCGAACAGCGCGATCGCGCTGACAGCCGAGACCGGCCGAGCGCCGTTGACAGCTACAACCACGCGCTCTCGACGCACATGTGCGCTACTGTCAACCCCCACCGTGGGGACAGTAAAATACCGTTCCCTCGCGGTATAAAAGGCGATCCGGAGACAGCAATTAGCAATTAGGTCCTGATCCTACTCGAAAGCAGTAACCGTGGTCGAGAGCTGTCAGCCACGATCGAGTGCTCTCGCTACTGCTATCCTAGACTTCTTCTTCCGAACCTGCTAAGGCGAAACCCCGAGGTGGAGAGCTCTCCGTCTCGGTCGAGTGCTCTCGTCGCCGACGCATACCATCCTGGCTAATCGGGACGGACCGGTCCGTACGTCCGAACGTCTCCGACGCCGCTCCGCCCGCCAGTATCCTTACGGTCAATAGCCCGCGATAACAAATCGCGACCGCGATTTTCTACGCGCGGTACTAAGATACATTCGCCGAGACGTATTATCTCTTTGAATTATTTTGTATGTTGCCGTACTGGGCCGCCGCGCCTCCGAAGTACCTGCGCCAGTATTTTCTTTGGAATTATATTCTATTTTGCCGTACTGGGCCACCGCGCCTCCGAAGTACAGGCACCAGTATTTTCTTTGGAATTATATTCTATTTCGCCGTACTGGGCCACCGCGCCTCCGAAGTACCCCGCCGGTATTCTCTTTTGAAATTATATTATAATTCACCGTACTGGGCCACCGCGCCTCCGAAGTACGCGCGCCGATAATAGTACACCGCGTACGCGCACGAATCTGACCGGTGTAAACCCACGCTGTGAACTCTAGTCATCACTCTGTTTATTCAACTCTTTAATATAATAAATTGTTCTTTTTTTTACTTTAACCCGCCTCTTTCTCACGTCTATTGTCTCTGGACCTACCATCGAACTCCTGACCCGGCGAGCTAGTCCGCGTTCGATACCGAGCTATAGGCAGGTCGTTATATACGTAAAAGAAAAATAAAAGTCTTTTTTCAAGTCCAAATCACGACGTAATTTATTTTTCTTCCACATCCTTCTCTATTCCTTATTCGAATATTAAAAATTAAATACCGAGCGCATTATACGCGAACGAGAGAAAGCGAACAGGGTGGGTAGAGACAACGCGAAGAGACGCGATAACGTAACACTCAGATTACAATAGCTGTGACATACCGGCCAACTTACCACTGCTTAGTCACACAATGGTGAGCGAGAAGATGCGAACGGGAGATGGAGAGAGAGAGAGAGAGGGAGAGATATTGATTGATTGATTTTTATTATGCTATAGTCAAGACTTTAGGCAAATGGTGAGTTATACAGGGATATACAGATGATACAAATAATACAAATGATACAAGTTGTACAAGAGATGAAAACAAAAGCGAAGTATAGAGGACAGAAGTCGGTGCGATTCAAACCAAAAAAGATGGAAGACGCAGTGAAATCGTTACCAATAAAGCAGTAAGTAAAGATAGAGCAATGAAGATAGAATCGGCAAGCGGTGATGCACCCCCGGCGGAGGAGGCGACATAGGCAAAAAGGAAAGAAAAAGATGAAGTACTCAAGATTAAAGCATGCTGCTCGCCCCTCCACGAGGGTACAAGGAAGCAGTAGAGTAAAAATTACTAATCTCGCAATAACAAAAGAAACTAATCGCAAAAATAGTAACATAAAACTTAAGACTAGTTTAGATTTTGAAGTCACAACAATATTGTAACGATGCACCCGCAAAAATGCATCGTTCCGGCCGACCAACAGCCGAGTCGCCCGGCCGACCACCCGCCGGGCGAAACAAGGGGGGCGGAAGGCCCCACACATTTTTTTAAACAAATAAAGTCGGCGCACTCGCCACCGGGACCGTCTCGGAGCGACCAAGCGGGACCCGAGAACGCCCGGATATCGCCGAGCGCGTTCGCGTCGCCGGAGCGCTCGTCGCCCCTACCGCTCCGGCCCGACATCCCCGCCACGCGCCTCCAATTCACCTCCGCGTCGGCGATACCCCCGCTATCGGGATAGCGATCCGAGGGGGTATAAAAAATCGGCAATTTCGCCGAAAAGAGAGACTCCGTCGTGAAACAACAAGCCGTTCCGACCTGTCCGCTGCTCACGACTCCCGGTCCCGATCCCGCTTTCAGCTACCAGCCGTGCCGACGAGGTCGAGAGTACTCGGTCTTTATTTGGGAGTTCCCATACGTCGACATTGCTTCCTGAGCCCCGGCCGTGCCGGCGAGGTTGAGAGTACTTCGTCTCCTCCGAGAGTTCTCGGTAACCGGCACCGCCTTCCAGCTTACGCGAAAGACCACGACCCGTACGGAGCGTTCTCAGTACGTCGGGCGTCCCCGACCGTGGTCTCTTCCTCGACGTGCAAACGTACAGAGCGTGCTCTGTCCTGCCGGGTGTCCCCGGTTGCCGTCAGCCTGCAGCGTGTACCGTGGAAGAGAGTGCTCTTCCCCGGCGGGTGTTCCCGGTTACACGAATATTTCCTGTCAAACTCCTGTGACAGATCAGCGTGCCGCACGCACCTCGCGCCATTTCAACGCATTTCGCTTGACAAGTTTTGCGTGCCGTACACGCTTCGCGACATTACAACACGCCTTGCGTTTCCGCGAAACCTACGAAATTCAGCTCCGCCCACGGGCACACGCGGCATACCGGTGTACTTTCACTTTTCGCGCCGCCCCACAGTGTGATATTTCGACAATCTAGGGGGACTTAATTCCTACTCCGAAAATAATGCGTTTTTTTAAACAATATATTAAGGAAAAATCTTTATAATGACATTTAACCCTCAAACACGACATTTCCTAGGCTACTCATTAGCATGGCACATGAGTTAGCGAAGTTAGAGTAATCCAGAGTTTTCTTGTGTTAGTATCTAATGCACCAATTTTTCTTTTTCTTTTATTTCAGTAGTAATTTTTGCAAAACTCTTGCAAAATATAAGCAAATGTAGCATTAAATCTTGCTGTTGATTGTCTATGTTCAGCCCAAATATCGAAAATGATCTAGCGCAAACTGTGAAAATTCATTCTATAATTGAGGAGAAATGTAAAAATCGTAAACAATCGCAATAAATTTTCAAATTTCTAGATACCTTATATAAGTCCTATTTTAATATAAATTTAATAAAAGTCCTATATAATACTGTACAAACCTGTCATAGATCTGATCTCATGTTAGAAAGGGGAGGAGGCGACACATTGAATAAAGAAACAATTTGAACTGAAACTCGTTTAATTTGAAAAAGAATGATTCTACTTGGCAGAACTCAAAAGAGAATACCACCATTCGATGCGTGGATGAGGGAAACTGCCGAAAACCTCACCAGTATTCTTATTACAATGTAATCGCGCACAAAGCAGCGCAGAAAATACATAGAAATCAAATAGAGTATACATAAATCAGTAAATATACATAGGAATCATATACAGAATGATCACACAATAGCATAACATAAGTTGAAATCATACAAGAATCATAAGAATAATAAATTAAGTAGAATACATCAATTGTCGTAACGTAAAGAAAATAGTATATATATATCAGAACTGAAATGATTACTTCTTCAACGGAAAAGACTTGAATTATTAACTAAACAATAGATCTATGTAGTGGACTGTATCTTAAAGTATTTGTCTTTTGAATAATTTCTACTTGAAACGTTCTCTCGTATAGTTAATAGCAAGACGTACTTGTCACGTCGTATGACATAAGAAAGTATTGAATGAGCTTTGTTAATCACAAAGGTAACTTGTCGGCAAATAGTTAGCATTTCACAGTATTCATTAAAGAACCAGTATAATGTTACAGCGTGTAACGTTACAATAATAGACTATGAGTTTTTAGAAAAGATATGACAAACGTAATTGACTTTTGCCATGCAGACAAATCAAATGAATTGATCGTATTCTTACATTCACAGTTGAATAAAAGAACATACATGTGTGTGTATTAATACCTTGCAAGGTCATAACAATGTATTTGTGACTATATTCGAGCGCTCGATTTTCTGCATTAATGAAAGAAAGAAAGTAAGAAAGTAAGAAAGAATTAATGTTCTAGTTAAGTCGGTTTAACACTAATGTTCAAGATATCTTTGAATATATCGTCCGCAGTAAATGTGAGATACTCGGACATATCTCCTTTGTGTAAAGAAACAGCGCACTCGCGGTGTTTTTCCTTGCTCGGTTATGACGTCATCATGTCGATGCGTTGAAAGAAATGGAAAGAAATACTCATCTTAGATACTCTCTAACTGAATGTATACAGTAAATGAAACGTCCTTTGTCTGTTTTGTCCTTAGACAATCATCCTTCCGTTTCCAGAATACTCGGCCAGATATAGAATAATGACGACAGTCCGTCGTCTCGATCTCGTAAGAATGTGAATCAGGTAGCAGCGTCAGATTTTGTCGACTGCACGATTCCCGCTTGTATTTCTGGTCGAAACTCGCTTTTCTGAAGATGATGCAATATGCGTAATGCAATTTGGTCGTACGGACCACACGTCCGCTCTCTATCACTACTCGACTGACTCTGAACAATGGCCGCTTTTCGTCGCGGCGTGGACGGTTCGCGTCCACCCCTTCCACTCTCTCCTTCTAAAAAGTAATGCGAGCCAGTTGGTGGCGCCGCCCGCCGTCTTTGGTGTGTTCACGAGAGTTACTCGAATAAAGAATTCGTTTTCTATTTTACCGTCTAGTCGGTAACTCGGCTACCTACTTTTTCTCTTAATTTCTAAACAAATACCGTATAACATACTTAAAAATTAAAAAAATTTAAAAGTGAAAGAATTTTTATGTTATATAGTATTATATGGGACTTTTATTAAATTTATATTAAAATAGGACTTATAAGGTATCTAGAAATTTAAAAATTTATTGCGATTGTTTGCGATTTTTATGTTTCTTCTCAATTATAGAATAAGTTCACATTTTGCGCTAGACCATTTTCGATATTTGGGCTGAACATCCGGATGATGCATCATCCGGAAACGAAACGTTACCAAACTCTTGCAGAATATAAGCAAATAAAATATAGCATCAAATTTTAATTGCTTATGT